>JAQGAV010000559.1:0-30756 GCA_034691345.1 Phasmarhabditis papillosa
CGGGGCTGAAACAGTCGGCAAAGGGTAGTTGGATCTGGGTCTATTTGAGGCACAGAAAAGACTATCTGCGCTGAACACTATACGCTATTCCAGAAAAACAACATGTGTTATCTCTGGTAAAGAGATTATGAGATAATCAACACTAACTAGATAGACTGAAACTAGTAATTTAAAGTATCTCTGTTCTAAAGTCAGAAATAGCAGATTTTATTAACAATTCAGTTTCATTTCATTTAATTTACAGAACGCTGGTTACAACCCTTATGATAATAATCGCAAGCCAAGAGCAGTAGTGAGTTACATCCAAGAGTAATTCAACAAAAACTTTGTTTTAGGATAGTTCGTCAGAAGAAAAAGAGAAAACCGAAGAGAAGAATGTAAGTTTTAAGATACTCTGGTAATAAAATCTATGGAGGTCTAATTATAAATCTAGCCAAGCAGGCATAAAGACTAGTTAAACTTTAACCGACTAAATGGGGCGCACCGTTTATTTAGTCGAAGCGTTGATCTGTTCGACCGGTCGCAATCAGTGATGCGTTTTTGGTTAATTCGTATTATTTCCGTGACTCTCAAAGGAATATTTGTATTTAGAATTTATAGTGTTATATTTAAAAAATATATAATGAGTAATTACGTGTAACTTTTAGAGAAAGAACACTGTCTTCACTGGTCACCATGGCAAGCTAACTCCTGATGCTCCTGCTTCTCCAGTACCCTCGACCGCCAGCGACGTTACTGACGATGAAGTTCTCTCTGTAGATCCCGTTAACAAACGCGTAAAGAAGGAGGTCCGCAGCAAGAACTAGAATAATGTGTAGAGTAAAGAATTGAAAAGTCTGAATTCAAAAGAATCCGATAAAACTGGTGATAATTAAATTTCGCTTGAAAGAGCTCAAAAGAGTATATCCGCTAGACTGTGACATGAATAAGCTGAATTTCAGGTCGAAGCCCACCCAAGAAGTTCCGAAGAAACCGCGCCCAAACAAGACCGGGATGTCACCCTTGTTAGTGCCGATGCTGCCGAAATCATGGAAATAAACCACTAGTCAATGGAAGCTTGTATAATATTTATTTAATCGAGAATGTATATTATCTATGCTATAATCTTCAAATATGCTATCTAAAATTGCAATTATACAAAGAATACCTAGAACCCAAATGAGATCTTAAAAACCAGAAGGAACTTTGAATAATTATCCGACAACGATAAAAACAATAAACTTCTTGATAATATTAAACCGGGAGGCACAAAAAGACACGTATATAAATGTAAGGCAACACCTGACGACTAGAATCATGACTATGCAAGTGAGCAACATTTGCCAACAATATTAAACTGGAAACAGACGACTGTAGCTGGAAAATATGTTTTGCTGTTAAGAGCAGCAACCGAGGAATTGTGATATAATTATTTCCTAGTCCCAATTGTAGCGTTTGTTGATCATTCGGAAGAATATTTCATTTTCGGGTGCATAATAGTCCTTAAGCTGTTGAATTACATCTGGTGATACATCGGGGTGTCGTCGGCCCTTCGTTTTTCCAAGACAGTGAAGACTATTATCTTCTTGTCTCAAACAGGGGAAATGTTTCTGAGGATCAACTGCAAAGTCGTCTGCCTTCACCACTGTAATGTATAGTATAAATATGGGTTACACATGCTTAAGCATAGAAGAAACAAATTTTGAAATTCTACTGCATTTCGTTCATGGTTAGATTCAAATGATATATCTTCCTTTTTAACATAAGTATTAGATAATTAAAGTTTTATTTTTAGTTTGTATGTTCCCCTGTCTAATTATGGCCTTATTCCTCTACGAAAGTATAAGTATTATCTTTGGAAAATTATACTGTGATCTATTTTGATGTATAATTATACTTTAGGAAAATAAAACATTATTATTATTATTATTCATATTTTGAGTTGTGTCACTGTATTTGATATTCAAACATTAATTTACCTGGTTCCAATCCTAGAAATTTTTCCGTGTCTGCAACCTCCTTAGCTGGGTTACGGATCAGATTTTCTCCATCTACTATGTGAATTTGTTCCATTGGAAAGTTATCTAACCATCTAAATTAGATATGTTTATAAACTATGATTAAAATAGTATGTTTAAAGAACAAAATGTTATTGTTCAGTTAAATATGCTTATTTTACCTTTTGAAGTGTTTATGATAGACTCCTATTCTAATAGCACCCCATTGTGAATTTACTCCATGTACCTTATTGGTACAGTTGGCTTTAAGCCAAGGGGCGCAGTCGCCGGTAGCCATCTCTTCAAATGTCGGCATCATGCCTTGTCGTTTCTTTTTTGAAGAAGCTTGTGTGTAATCTAAAATGATTCTCATTTCTTCCCTTAATTCAAAATAAATATATTTGTTCTACATTATATTTTGTAGCTATGTAAAAAGTAGTTTAGTTAAGATGGTCTCTTATGAAACAACTATGTACCTGATATTGCTCGTGTTATAGGATCCCTAACAACAATAATGATCTTTATTTTAGGGTCTAGAGCTCGTATCCTCTCTGGAGCTGACTTGCTGTGGAAGTACGCCGGACTCTTCTCAATCGTCAACTGATTCAAACGAGTTTCGGGCATTCTTTCCCTGAAATCAGTTGATTAATTAAAGTTGCCTAAAAGAGAGGATATTATTAATCACTTTCTGAATCTCTTAAAAATATTCATCAGCTCGTAAATCATATTCGCACAATTGTGGCTGACTGGGTGTTCCTTGATAAAGTGTCAACCTTTTGATGCTGCCCGCTATCATCCAAAGTTATTACATAACCAATCGAGGACGATCCTTGCAACCTATTATTATTATCTACCCAACCAGAATAATGAGAACAACAATAGTTCGTTATAGGAAAATCTATGTAGAACGTTTAATCAGCTAAAGTTGTATTTTTCAGTTCATTCTAGCCAAAATCTCCTATTTCGACTTTCGGTTTTTCTGAAACCTTTGGAGCCCACCCTAATAAATTGAAAGGTTGCCGACAAATTTTTTGGGGTAATAATGTGTCGCTCTTGGAGCAGTCGGAATGTATTTAAAACAACGTATTTTTGCGAAGGCCACCCGCAATAGAAACGTTGTATTAATTTTATTGACCAATTGGTTAGGTGGCAAAAGAGACGCAATGAAGTTTATTGCGCATTGTCATAAAAACACCAGCAGCTGAAAGCAAGCCGCCCGTGTAGTACACCTTTGATGAACAAGTGTCAACTAGAGCCAAAATTGTAACCGAGACAATTGTAGCAAAACTATTTTACAGCTTTATTCTAGCAATTATAAGTTCTGACACAACATTATTGAGTATTTATTTTTCAAACTAAGCTGAATCCTGAAAAAGTGTAAAGCTGTACATATGTAGTTTAGGCCCCTTTTAGATTTGATATGTTGCATGCATACTCTTCGGTTGTATTGCACATACTATTTATGAATTCCGTTAATCAAGCGATGCGCCGTTGCATTCATTCACTTAGTAATGTATAGTGGACGGCAGAACACAAAGCTGTCAACATATGTTCTCACTATCGTAATTATAAACTGTTGAACAACATAACATTTACATAAACAAGTCATTGTCCCCAAACACATTAATTACTATAAAACATTTTATTGAGCAATAGCGGCAACCTAGTCCATAGCCCTAAAAGCCTGAGCGTTAATTTGCAACATTTCCTTAATTGAGTAGTGTATCACATTAGGATGCCCAGGGGAAGCTCACATTACTGATCATTCTTTTGGCAAATCCCACTTTTAAATGAATAATTTGCATAATAGTAAAGTCGAATACGGTCCTCAACCAATTCAAGCAAATAATGTACCCTATCGTTATAGAGTTGTGATTCATTAGAATAATGTTAGTTCTATCAACAGAGATGATTAATCGAATACTACGGTGTTTGTCTAATGAAGGTACGCAGTTGCGTACTGTTTACGCCACATGCACAGTTAATCCGCAAGCAGCCCCCTATGATACGCGGCGCCTCAAAGAGAAGTTGTACTAGTGTCGGTAACTCAATTGAAGAGCATATCCTATGCACTACAAAGGTTAGATAAATACAAATGGTATTGCATAACTGGGAAAAAAATGTTTTATGAGTTCACCCACTTATACAACGATATAACAAACAGCTCAAATATATGAATTCGTGAACCAATTGGTCTTAAAAAAGACTTTTCTTCCAATTATCGCAGGCTTTTACTAATTATTTTTGCACTTCGGCGCAGATTTGGTAATTTCAATCATATTTGGTAGATTGGATGTGTCAGTTTAGCTGCTATAATTATCGGTAGATCAACAGCGACCAGATGCTAACTAATTTCTAGTATTCTCTGATTTGCATATGCTATTTCTTATATTGAAACCTTGAAGGAAGAAAGCGGGAACTAATCCTCCGTAAGTGACTAGATGGCCCTGTATCGGCCCTCCTTCTTGCCATGCACTCTCGTTGCCTGTATGACCTCTTGGGCCAGAGACTCGGTAATGAGCCAATCTCCTAAGGCTGCCCCAATTTTCTCGGCATCAGTTTCAATTTCAGTCGGTCTGTTTCACTGGCAAACCTAATTGTTGGCAAACGAGAGACTTAAACCTGGCTTCTCAGCCTAGTCTGGTTCCAGTGCATATTACCCATGGATGCAAACGACGGCAATAATTTCGCATGCATCATAATTGCTGACAACCCGGTCAGTAAAGTTGAGTTGAAACATGAATGAGTAATTGCTTCCGAGCAAACTGACATAAAAAGCACAAATTAAGACTACAAACATGATCAGTGAGGGCTTTCGAGCAAGTTGTTGAGCATTGTCTACCGTGGATAAAAGAATATAATATATGCACTAACTCATATAGCAAATTTCTTTTGTAAAGAAATTGTGCCTTTTTTAGCCACATGGTTCTGAAATTTGATAAAGACAGCAGCCATTGCGTAATTATGTTAAAACGTAGGCCCAATCACATTTCCGCCAAAAAGACCACCGACCGCGTAAAAACATCCGACTGACCCCCCAGTAGCATATTATATTGCAGTAAGCAACAAAATGCTAATTATATATCAGCTGCGTCCTCGACACTGATTTTCCCTTACTGATATAATATATTTGAAAAGAACTGAAGTCTTCAATTAGGTTTTAGCCTTTACCCACAATTTTACAAAAAAAGGAATCGCAGATTACAGCGCTGGGTTTTTGTCAAACTGCGCGAAGGGAACGCTCCCAGGTGTCGTAAAACTATCATTGAGATTGAGCGGACAGTGTAACTGCCACTTACTGACACCTATTTGTAAACTAAAACTTCTTTCTCTGTTTTTTTTGTTTACTCCGAGGTTCAAAACGTAAGCTAACTTAATCAAATAACTAAATTTAAATTCTTGAATTATTGCTTCAACTTTAGTCACGAAGACTCCTTGCGAAAGGTTTACCAAAAAACTAAAAGTTAACTGAATTTAGGTTGACTAGTCCTTCTTTGTTGTTGGTCAATCTGTTTTATGTGGTGAATGTTTTATTGAAAGTGTAGTCCAATTTGTCGTAGTGAAGGATGTTTTGACAAACGACCTACAGTTGGCATACTCATTAGACAAGACAAAAGACGCGCGCCTGTGCATTTAAACTCAGAACTCTATCTAGATAACATTTAGGTAAAAGTCTATCCTAAGAGATACATACAAGCTAACTGTAAGTTAATATGATGTTTGTACAACCCATCTGCTGTTAAAAGGATACCTGATATAGCACCTGCACTCGGTTAGCATAACATGCCTTTCGAGTAAACAGTTATCAAATATATTGCTGTTATTGAATTATAAATTAGCTGTTTTGAATAAATAAGTATGCTGTTATTGTTTTATATCGTGGTTCAACTAGCTACCAGGTGCATGACCACCCATAATTTTAACCTGTCCTGTTTTTTTAATCGCAAAAAGTGAATGCTTGGGAGAGAAAATCTGTGAATGGCTTCTAAGGCAACAGATGTCGTTTTCCGTTTTAGTGCTGGTACATGCGAGAAAGTCATTTCGCCGTTTGTTTTTACGACTTTCATCAATTTTTCATTATCGTTGACATTCTAGTTCATGAAAATTAGATTCGCTCTAGGATTGCGTTATGGAGATAGAATAATCAGTTCAGTTATTCTTTAAATCCACGGGGAATCCGTCTATCGGAATATTTTTGGTTGGTTTAAAGGAATAGAAGCTCGGTTTTGAGCTGATTATGTACGAGATTGAATGCACAAAGGAGCGCGTTTATTGGATATGGAGACTACAAACGAGTTAGCACACCAATCTGCCCCCTCTCTATAATACCACCTTATGTGTTAGGAATAGATTTTAAAGTTACTTTACTTTATATTTAATCCATAATTAGATTGAATACCCTTTCTGACAAAAACTAATATTATTTGGTACTCTAAACAAAAATACAAAACATTAGATCATAGGGGAACCTTCAGCTATATAAAATGCATGAGAATCAGAAATATTGTTTTTCTTACTAGAGAACAAAAAAGTTGTTAGCAGTAGTTCTGGGTAGGTTGTTTAGCCTAATTGCGCCACCAAAATGCGTATCATAACTTAATCCACTCAACAAGCACTTGAAGTCATAGCAGCTCATATCTGGCTAATTTAAAGTAAATAGGATAGGCCCAGTCGGTAACCAATATGCCTGGTAATTGAACAGGAGGTGAAAGAGATCTGTGAGAATTCAAACAAAGAAATACATGCAATGAAGGTTTCACTTTGAAATTAGATATACCCATTCTGGCTTAGAAATAGCATCTACTTCACCTAACACCCAAAATCGCAACAAGAAGCATTATATAAAATTTATAAAGGTTCCGTAGATATTGTCATAAAACTTAAAATATTTAAGTTTATCAAGAGGTTACGCGGATTAGTCAAAATTGCCATCGGCAACGAGCAGCCAAATAGTATAAGGGATCTTAAATACGGTATACTCAAAGAGGATATAACGGGTATTAGTATCAATTATAATGCAGGAATACTACTTACCGGTACCAATCAAGACCATTGTCAAAGTTTTTGTCGAAAAAGTGAACTTCTGGCCCTGGCGCCTTTATCAAAGGATTCAGTCGCAAAAACTCCAAAAGAGCTCTGAAATAAATAAAATATATATAATTAAGCACACACTTTGTAAATATATATTTTTTGTTACTTTAAAATTTTGTTGTAATGTTTGATAAAGCAAGGTTATGTCTATTAATACAAATATCGTAATGAAAAATAGAAAAGGAAAGTATTGAACTATTAAATAAGAATTAATAAAACAAAGTCAATTTAATATGATTTATTATGTAACCTAAGGTTAATTGTACTTACCTAGTACCAGCTTTCTTCACACCTACTATGATTGCAGCGGGAAAGCGCTTTTTAGGTGTATCCTTAACTCTGTAGAAAGGTGCTCCGGAACAATATGCTACTAAAAGGGTTAGCAAAATGTAGTTGAGCCTCATGCTGAAATGAACTTGTATTAGATCCAAGTTAGTCTATATAACATAAGAAAGAATGTACAACATCTGTGTAGCCACTATGATTTTTAAAAACTACAATGAAAAATGCCAATTAGGATTAGTAACTTAAATCGGATGTTTCATTGAACTATCGAGAATTTGTGGACATCCGTATGGGGCGGGACTACAGACCACCAACGGAGGGAAGTCGGTGAGTGAGACGGGGCGGCGCCTATGCTCGCTGACCTTAACAAAAACCGAAGGATATCACTTGTAATTAGGAGCAATAACATAAATCTGATTGATTACTCCTTTAAATATAATTGCGCTCATTTTCTCAATAAAGTTAAAAAGTATGTGAGGCAGCGTTCGGCAAAACGCATTAAAGGGATAACTTCTAGTGAAACTGGGAAATCAAAATTCAAAGTGAAGGCTATACTGTAAATGTGCGTGGAGAAGTGTTCAGAATTGTTGTGCAAGTGAACATTTGCTAATTTTAGATAGACTGGTTAATGATGCAAATTGGTGTGACAGCAACCATGTCCAGCAGCTAAGAGCATCCAAAACTGAATTAGTATTCCGGAAAAATACACTTTCATTTCGAAGATAAAAACATAATTTCAAATGTCTTTAATAGTTAAACAATGTTATTAAAGTTGAAACTATTGTTTTATTCATATTGGTTAAGTCAGTTGAATTTTTCTATCGAGCAGTTGCAAATAACAGTAAACTAGTAGTGTGGTGCGTAATTTTGGGTGCTAAGAGCTGGTTAAAGTGGTAAGTGGTTGGAGTATAATTATGCCGTAGAAGGTTGCATGAGCCCTTCTAATCAACTGAAGGTGAGAAATAAGAGGTTGCGCCAGCACGATTGTTTGGCCCATTCAAGCGGAAAACCGTATGTCATCGGATTCAATTGCGGAAAGCATGCATCAGTTGGCAAAATTACGCATCACTTGGCTAATTGATTAAACAAACGAGGTGATAGACCATTTTTTGAAAACATCTCAAGTTGGTGTTAAAATAGCGAAATTACAGGGAAACAAAAACGATGCTTGTCATTCTTTGGCTATGACTTTTTTACATCTCAATAAATTTTAGATTTGCAATAGGATACAGTAATCTATATTAGTTGTAACACTTTCTTTCAATAAATATACTGGATTTCTCTTTTTCAGCTCCGTATTAATAATTAACTTAGTATTCATTACGATGAATGTGCGAAAATATGATTGAATCGCAAATAAAATTAAATAAATTGTGGAATTAGACCCGACCGAGACAGCCGTTTGGTCAATTTACATGAATGGTTTCTTAGCTAATTTGGAAGATGTGACAAGTCTATTATGTTGTTGTTGACTGGTGGTAGAGACGACAAAAACATGATAATTACCTAAGACTATTATTGTTAGGCTTACTATTAATATAGATATTGTCTCTCTCTCATGATTCTATGTTCTCAATATTGCAATTAACAGATATGCACATATGGTATAAACTGCTTCTTTACATTACATATCCAAAATATAGAAGGACTTCTTTAGGAAAAACATATTATTGAAATAGGACAACAGTATATTGAGTATGGAGTAAAATTCATCGCAACATGTTGTTTGTATAGTTTGCAACGATTCATCAACTCAGTTCACAAAGTAGCGCTACCTTAGGAGAGAAAATTTGTTTTTGATGTTACCTAATCCGACTACTGATACCTACAAACAGCGCTCCCAGTCACAGGACACCTATAGCGGTATATCTAAAGGGCCGGCTAGGTGTGAACCAGATCAAGTTTGACATTGAAACCACACAGCGGGTGATTGAAATATGCTGCTGGGCAAGCACCTGAGGTGAAAATGAATGTATTCTTTGTTTTAGGTTTAGAAGAAAATATCCAATTTCCAAAAAGTACCGTCGATTGACTACTAACAAAAATAGTAGAGAAGGATAACATATTAGATGTAATAGGAAATGTTTTAAAGAATAACACATATTAGCATAGTCATTGTTGACTAACGCATACTAAGTGGATAGCCGTCATATTATTTCAAGCTGCTGCCACTGAAGTCAATTATCTCAAGAGACTATCAAACGGCCAACGAGTGCCTACTAATCCCTCCAAGGATGATTAGCATCTGATTGGACTACCGTCTCTAGAACTGTAATTGACTGGGTGGGCCGGATTATCGTCTAGGGTGGTCCTTTAGGAGCAGGTGGCCAGTGGAAGCCTAATCTTTTCTCTAACGAAAAATAGGCCCCTTCTTGAACCAGTGTGCCGTGTGATTAGATTAATTCACAGTAATCCGCAGTTATTATAGAATAGAAAAACAATTAAAAACACCGTTAACCAATAATGCTAGAAACATATTTGCATAAACTAATATCGGAAGTTTTAATAAGCTATCTCAGAAAATAAGACTAGTCTTTGCATGGTGCTGGCTACATATTTGCAGTGCTTAAACATGATTAAAGACAGATTAAGTGACATGACTTATATGGTTAACTGACAGTCTTGATAAGACATGATCATTAAACACACAAATGACAAATCTATTCCAGGTAACACATCGAACGCCAGTCTACGTAAGCAAAAAGATGGGAAGTAAAACATTCAAAAATAGGTCTGAATTCGAACCGGTTGAACATTTGGGAGAGCAGTGACATTTTTGTGTGGTATTGTATGCAGATCAGCTGCACATTAATATAACTAAGTTAAAGATTGATTTTCCCTAGTAAGTTAACTCAGAGGAAATGGTTAAGCAATTATGTTATCATCGGCAATCAATACATAAAACTACCGTAGTCTTTCGTAACTGGGCAAGTTCTGAGAAAACCTGTGCGGGACTGGCTCGCGCATGTATTTTACGACTTTCGTCTACTGTCATTTCAGTGTCATTTGACCTCGCTCACAACTATAATTCTTCCAAACAGTTGCCCATAGAAGACCACCTAATTAGAATATTTAATGATTTCAGGTGGTCGTAAAAGGTGCGCACTGTCGTGATAAATGATTGTGAATGGTAGTCACAAAAAAGGTAAATTATTGATCAAGGAGATGAGACCGTTTTTCTTTCCAAAGAATTAGACTTATAGCTTTTGTCAGTAAATGTCAGAGCTGTTAATCTGGCCTGGCCTGGCTTGGCCTGATTAAAAAATCAGAGGCCAGGCCAGGTCAGTAAAAGCCAGCTTTGATATACTGTTACAAAAAATTATCAAGCAAGAGGTCCAGGGTTCGATCCCCGTCCTAGGCATATTTTTTGCAAATGTTACCTGACCATTGTGTACTTGTATAATGATTATATTTTGCCAGCCCAGACTAACAGCTCTGGTAAAAGTCCTTCATGTCTACCAGAACTGTTTTATCCGTTAGACAATATTTTCAGCAAAGGAAACGCAGCGTTACGTAAGTATAATCTGGTGATCAGAAGGGAGTCTTTGTGTCCCTCGCAACTGTCGCGGTTCGGGTCGCCTTTGACAATATAATTACAGACTTACGCTGCGGAGCTGACAAACACCCAACACGAAATCACATCTAGGTGAGAAAATTATATTAACGGGATATTATATACATACTCGTGTAGTGAACAGGGGGTCGGTGTTTGAGACTTACTCAAATTAGATTAGCAAGTTCATCTAAACTTAATTGGCCGGGTGCACAACTGAGCTCGTATTCCTTTTTAGAAACTATGGTAATCTAGTTTGAGTGATGGGTGGCCGTCTATCCACGCCTTCTATGCGGTGCAGTTTCAGAGCAGGAGACAATGAATGCATCTGCGACCACCCTGGGGAAAACATGCTGACAAGCAAAATTAGAATGAACAATTGCAAACGGAAATATTAGAATTACATAAATACTGAACACTTCCATTTTGAAACACATAATTCTTCCGGCAAGAAAACATTTATTCATTTTTTAGGCAATTCATTACTTTACCCAACGGGTGGTCCTTCATGCGCAGCGCTGTGGATTACAGTCGGTTTCTTGTGTGTTATTCGGTCAAGTGGGAATTTATTAGCTAATTGCATCATGAAAAGCCGCTACCGGATATGTGTTCGATGTGTTAATAACAATGTTACTAGAAAAAACAAACAACCACAATAAAGACTATAACACTCTCATGTAAAACCCAACATTTTAAAATATACTAAATAAAAATACTAACAAAGTAGGGCAAATCGGAAGTCGGAAAACTGTTCTATTTTTAAAATGTCACAGCAACGACATATTAGCAGATGTATCTGACATGGCATTCAAAATGGTTGAGATCATAGTTATGATTACTTGCTATCACTTTAAACATTACAAGGCAATATTTTCAATGTTCTGCCAATTTGTAAGAAAAGCATCTGTACAATTGCTATATGAGACGAAATTGTCGTTCATTTATCAGCAAAGTAGTAAGTGTATATAGCAAGCAATAGAGGTTGTGAGCAGCCCTCAGCTAAGGATGACTCAGATCTAACCTCTATACAACATTTGTATAAAAGGCCTGTATACCTATGTTCACACAATTGACATATTCAATATAGAATGAAATGGCAATAACATTCTTACTGATATTCAAAGAAACTAACATTTGATTCATTGCGACAATTGTCTAAATATAAACTTCCACTAAATTGAAAGATGTTCCTTAACAAATTATACAACTACAATATACAAAGACGTGATCTTAGCAAATAAAGTGGTGTTCGGTAGTCCATAGATGTTCTTTACTGTTAACCGTTGTCAATGTCAATCAGCCTTTCTACTTGATGCAAGGCGGTTCCTTAGAGATGGGTAATGACTGTATCATTCTCGAAGATTATACAAAGTTTACAGTTTTTTATTTATTTTTTAACAGTTAAGTACATTATTGGGTAAGACGAGGCATTATATTATATTTTTATTCAGAACATCTATCACCTATGGTTAGTTGCTAAAAAAGAAAAGTATTTACAATTGTTACATATTTAACAAAGTTAAGACATTAAGATTTATTGACAATTAGAAAACGTCATCTAATAAATTTTAATGCGACAAGACCTCCCATTCAGTAAGGCGATACTAAGCTTATCGCTTCATAAGATCGGGTGAGTATTTGATTGAGGTGCGCGCGATATCATCAACGTCCGTTCGCCAACAATAAATTTAGCACTTAATTAGGTAATTCACTGCACTGGTGGTCCAGACATCTAGACCTGTTATATTTTTGTAACTACAGTAGTTATCCAGCCCTGGGGGAATAGCAAGCACCTGGGAACTAACCAGCTACCGTATTCTACTAGACATTTATGTATAGTTGTATTCTGAAGACAGCTGGTTCTGTACCTGGTTCGGTTTTATTTAGAACCCTATAATTTTTCTGTTCACGCGTTCAACATATGTTTTTCTCGTTTGTGGCTAAATAAGAACAAGTGCATGGTGTGCAAATTACAGGGTTAGCTCGAATAAATGAGGACAATGAAACAATAATAATAATTACTAATAGCCGATTGGTAACTACAGTACTCAGTGAACAGGGGCGCTTCACAATATTATTTTATTTCTAGTTATAAAGAATAAATAAACCGTGAAAAAAGTAAACCCTGTACAATTTATTATTAAGGTAATTTAAAAACACCAAAACAAATAATTTGTTGATATTGCTCTAAATATAAGCTTCAAGCTGTATCAAGTTTATTTTCAAAGGGAACCATCTCCGAAGTTGACCAGTTGATTCCATTAACTTTTATAAGAATAGGATATGCTTCGATTATCTTCATAGTTCCATTTATGTTTACTTCTAGCTCTCCAGTAAGAACAGTATCGGCCGCTGTAAACTCATGTTCTGATTGGTTATCAACGCAAACTCCGGTCATATGACAAATCCAAAATAGATGAGGCGCCACGCGAGTGAGAAGTTCATTCTCTGAAACTCGATAAACTAATATGGGATTTAAAGTCAATCGTTAGATATAACTGGCTTGGTGTTACTCTCTATTAAGAAATAATTATTTCTTTGATGATATTCAATGAACAGCCTGCCTGCTACAAGAATCTCCGGTTGTGTAGCTACGGTGAGTGTTCCGGTACCTTTGTACACAGCTACTACATGACTTCGGTTGTTACGTTCAACAATAGCACCTGCTCCACTGTCACCCTAAACGCGCAAAAATTAGTTAGGTTGAGAAAATCTAGATATCCAGATTAGTTTGTGGCAGGGCTGGGAAAAGGCCGGCCCGTTTCTCAAATCTTCGGCCGTGGACTGGCCCGGCCCGGGCAGATTTCCCAAAATTTCGGCCCCGGCTCGGCCCGGCCGGCCTGTCAAATTCCAAGCCCTGGTTTTTGGGTACATTATACGACACATTTGTTATGAAGATGAACCGATACGGCTCAATTTTGCCAAATCGAAACAGCTATGCAAGTTGTTGGTTCTTTTGTGTGTGTTTTTTCTAAAACCAACCTCACGAGGTACAGGGCGAGGAATATCACGGTCATTTCGCGAGCAAATTTCGTCTGGAAAATCCGTTGCTAACATAGGATAAGTACAGTTTTCTAAGATAGAAGTGGTAATCGTCTGTAGATTACGAGCTCTGTCAGAAACATTAGCTTCAAGTTCTTCAGGGTCAATCTCCCCGTAACCATACAAATTTACGACAGTGCTTGGTAGAGTATTAAAACCTAAAATAAGCGATGTGTGAGGGATGTTTTAATACTTTTATAATAGACCGAACCTCCTAAACACACTGACACTATAAATCCTGGTACCCCGACCACATCCTTCTCTAATTCAACAATGGCTATATCTGAAAGATGTGCCTTCTCTGGAACGAAATACTCCTTAGGAATAAATACCTAAATATAAAAGTTTTATTGTATTCTGAAAAAAATGTAGTACTTGTTTTGCTTTTATGTCTATTATGTTCCTGTCATTGCAATTAAGTCCGCAATCTGTTATGTGGATTACTGAATTGATGATATCCAGTGTCTCATTTGAGTAATCAAGACTGCAAAGCATTTAAACAAACTAGTATATTAACGCTAGACTCACTTCTTGTCAAAACAGTGTGCCGCTAGTAAAACATGTCGTTTGCTTATAAGCGATCCACTGCAGTCACTGACTAAATACTGTTTAGTATCATTAATCACTATTTCCCTTTCTATAGTTTGCATTATTACCACCCATGGAGCTTCTGTTCGATTTGTCTGTCTGCTGTAAGATGACCGCTTCCATCGCTGTACCTCCGATTCATCAATGCTTCCTGTATTTAAGCCTTTAGTAAAATATATATGTTAGTGTTTGATTGACGGATGTTATGTATTTGAATAACTTCCGCAGTTTTTAATTTACTATTTAATTAGTCAGCATTAAAATGATTTAATTTACCTTTTATTCCGCAACTTTCTTGCAGCAACTCGTTCTCGAAAGTGCTTATCTTGTTCAGATGGAAAACAGAAGTAACGAAACTAATTTGTAAACAGTAAGGGAAACCGAATAAGATAAAATGTAGTGTGCGCATTTGATGATGTAGGAACAATTTTTAGCAATGTGGTTTTTAAATGAAGACACTTTCGCAGTTATTCATAGCGAGTCATGCATTAATCAAAAGCATAACATTTCGAAAATTTCATTTTATACGTGTCTGAGCTATGATGTTGCGATTTTTACTGGGCACGTTGGTAGACTGGTAAATTGCCGTTTTGATAGTTTAGAGGAAATAAAAATATTTTGAAAAACCTGTAGGTTCTGGAAGAACAGCAACTGAAGACTCATATTATGATAAGTAGTGGTAGGAGAAGCTATGGGATGCTGTAGCTTATCTCAGATTTTTGTGTCAAATTTATTCAGCGATAATTTATTATAACTTATATATAACTTATGTAAAGTATAAGTAAAATATCTTTAAGTGTTGGACAGTTGTAGGGCTCTACTTTTAACAAATTTTTTTCTCACTTCTTTGCTCCAAATATCGTGATCGGTAAAAACAAATAAAAAAGTAAAAAAAATTGATAAATATCGAAAAGTATAATATCACGTGAAGCAAACTGTTTCAAACAGTTTTTCACAACATCCTGATCTTTTAATATTTTTAGTTTTACTGCTACAACATTTTGTTTTGGCAAACAAGTAGCAGCTGAATAGCTAATGTACCAACCAAAAAAAATCAATTAGCTAATGGAAAAGTTTGTACAAGATGACAACATGGCAAGCAGTTTGTATAATACAAATATGGCTTTGCTTAATTCAACCAAAGTTGAATAATGAATTATTTGTAATGTATTAAGTTTTTTTAACCACACTATTTAACAAAGCCATTTCGGAACCGACAAGTTGTTGACAATCAATTTCTTTTATTTTATTTATTGGCAATACTTATAAAATCAAGAAGGAGTTGTTTACCCAAATGTTGTTTTGTTTTTATTATTTATTTCACCACAACACAGCGAATAGACGCAGTAACATTTATTGTCCTGCTGAATCACGCCTGTTGATAGACCTCAACATACTGTCTATAACCGATTAGTCCAAATGTTTTCATATCTTTCAGCTATTTAATTTCTTTTTATAATTTCTCCATAAACTTAATTATTTCAGACTCAGTGCCTCGATCTTTCTGTTCTTTCTCTAGGTAATGGTAGACAGACTTTGTAAGTTTCAGCAACAAAAAGTTAGTATTTTAAAGAATTATATATTTAAACTTTTAAATTTTACAAATTGTATATATAGTAGTTAGCTATACTTTTCAAAAAAGTAGTAAAGGCAAATTTGCACATTAGGACAATCTACATAACAAGAATAAATATAGTTAATTACAGTGAACAGCGAAGTTAACAAACGAAGAATTGAAAATGTGGAACAATGTTTTGGAAAGCAGGGCAAACCCCTTGCACAGTTAAACAGAGTCCTTGTTGGAGAAGGTGTTTTAGTAAAAATGTGTAGGTAAGAAATATACTATCTAGTTTAATTTAATAATATCTGACTTCAAGAAAGAAACCGAAACAACGTCAGTTCTTCCTCTTCAATGATATACTAGTCTACGGTAATATTGTCATTGCTAAAAAACGCTACAACAAACAACACAGAATTGATTTACGAACTGTTGAACTCGAGGATTTACCGGACGACGGAGGTATGCTGCTTCTTTAATTAGTTTTCTGCTTATATATTTACGTATTATTTTGTTATATATATACTATTTTACAGGAAATAAGAATGGGTGGATTATACGTTCAGAAAAGAAATCATTCGCAGTTTACGCTGCATCAGCAACTGAAAAGCTAGAGTGGATGAAACATATCGAAAGATGTGTGGCTGATCTTGAAAAAGGTACTGTCAAATCTGCTTAAGCATAATTTTTCTTCTGTGCTTAGGTGACGAGCACACCGCCAAGGAGCACGCTCCTGTTTGGGTTCCAGATGTTGAAGCTGCAAGATGCATGGCTTGTGGACGAACTCAATTTAACTTCGTGCAGAGAAGAGTGAGCAATTATACTTTTTACTATTTTTTGAATTGCTTATGTCTAACTATTAATTAAAAAAGAAACAGTAATATATTTTTCAGCACCACTGTAGGAAATGTGGGAAAGTTGTATGCGGTGCTTGCTCTACAAACTCTTATAAAATTGATACTCAGAATAAGAAGCCCGTTCGCGTTTGTGACGATGTAAGTAATGTATAAGAGACTCTATTTTTGCATTGTTATAGTGCTATCGTGAATTAACTACAAATAAAGATGGGTTTTCCACCATACCAACTACGTGTGCTTCACAGATCATAAAGGAGAATAGCGACACTTCCTCAGATTCGGACGATGAAAATGGAAAAGATGACAGCAGGGTCAGTAAAATATATTATTATTCAAGAACAATCGACAATATATTTTTGTTTTCATCAAATATTTTTCAGCCCACATTTTATCGAGAAGAAAACTCAACTTAATTCATGGACAGTCGTTCGGCGTCTAATATATTTTACTACTTATCTTTTTTCCTCTTGGATTTTGTAGCATAATCTTAGATTATTTCACTTACTTAACAAATTGCCCAGTGTCAACACATTTACCTGTAATTGTACTTCGGTTCCTGGTTTCATTCCACCAAATTATATATTATAGTAATATTCAATATGAATCCTAGTCGATGTATTTAACTTATAAACACATATGCTAACGTATATCCCATCAATTATCTTACTCGTCTTTGTTTTCTTTGAGCGTTTCTGTGATGCTATTTTTGTGAGCTAATCGGCTATGTATATGATGCTCGTTGAATTAGACTTGTTCGTGCCTTTGAACGATTATTTAGCTCGCAAACTTTTAATTTTTCAATCTGTGATCTGTTCTTAATCAATAAAAACTGTATTCAAAGGAAAGTTAACCTTGGAGGATTGAGATCCTTTACAAATGTTTGGCCGATTGGAGTGACATATTCAATTTTTGTTAGGTATTGGGTTGAAGGGAATGGAAGGCTATTGGAGTTTCTTGGTGCAAAGCACTCATGATCTCAGGTAACGATCATATCAAACACTCTATAACATATACATAGAGGGCCGTATTGCACTTCCTGTGTTAACAAACGGCACCGTTTCAAAATAGAGCAACTGCATAGACGTAACGACTTGGTGTTATTCATTCACCTTGTCGATAAATCAGAAAAGCTGGATTACTGTAAGTTCGATTATTGTATCGTAGTACTTCGTCATCCAGGGAAGCTCCAACTGGAAAATGGTTCATTAACTCCATTTACAATTGCTGACAAAACTCTTGTAACGGTAACCACAGAACAATCAATAAACTTTTATTCCAAACCTTTAAGAAGTTGGCGGCGTTGTCCTGCGTAGATTCGAACTGCGATGCTGATACCGTGGTTAAACCAAGGCATCAGTTTGGAAATAAACAATTGGAATTTGCAAGTGTAATAGGCAGATTAAATTTGATTTTATATTTCTTAGAAAGAGAAATACACGCAGACCACAGTCAAAAGTACAAATCAGTATACGGAAACTACTGCAAAAAAGTGTATCAATCAAGCAGTTCAGACAACTGTGTTTAAGTCAACGAGTCTTCCACCTGAGCCAACTGAATCGGTACCCATCGAGGTTAGTCCAAGATATTCTAGTTGTCAAAACATTCTGCTTACTATTAGACAGTACCTTCATCTGCCAAACCAGCCGGTTCGAGTGAAGAATCTGTGCACCTTCCGGACGCAAAACGGTAATTTCCAGGAGTTGTACTCCCAATAAAACCATTTTATAGGGCGACACAAATACAAATAGAAATGCCTCCCTTTTATACCAGATCAAAGAACGTCGTTCATCCACTGAATTTAACAGGTGGCTTACCAGTCGTAACGATCACAATTGTTTTTAGGCACTGTTATTACCCGTCTTACTGCACTTGGAAGCCAAAAATTTCTTGCTGCAACTTCTGCGAAATTGCGAGAAAAATACCCAGAGTTTGCTGTACGTGTTTCTTTCAATTTTCATCATGATTAATTCACTTTCAGCAAGAAATCCAAAAAGCTCATGGACAAAAAACGTGCCCGGAATGCAAATCTAAATTCAGTGGTTTCGAGCCATCAGTCCAACATGTGTTTTCTGTAAAGCATCTTCATTTAGTAAGAGAGCATGACATTTTTTAATATATTTCCAACTGTTTAGGTCAATCGGGATGGAAATGGATATGATCAAGCTGATTTTAACCTAATTATGAATTTATGCAACATTCCTATAGGACCCATCGATTTTGCAGAGAAGGTCAAAAACAGTCAAACTGGTAAAAGATAAGCGTAAACTTCACTTACAAATATTTCAGTGGCTGAACTTCGTGCACCTTTTCATATGCCTCGTTCCCGAGACGATGTTACGTTAACCTCTCCTATGCAGTTTGATGGTAGACTTCGAGTTTGGTTGTTAACAATTATCATTTAGAGAAACAGCGCGTTACTTTGGCAAAAATGTTCGGAGAACCACAGACTTTCACAGAACTTGCAAAGGCGTACGAGGAAAAATATGGAAAAGTAATAAAGTTTGTTAGCATTGATTTCAATTGTTTTTAAGATGATAGCCGAATATCAATGGAAGATCTGCCGTTTGTGTACCACACAAACATGTAATGTTTATTCTCACATTCAGCATATTCTTTCTATAAGACACTTCAATCAGGTATAAAATTGTTAATAACCGCTATTCTTAATCAGTTCTATTAAAGGCAGTTAATAAAAAAATGACATTTGACGAATCGGAAATGATGAGTGTTAAGAAACTTCTTTTTTCTGTTCAACAAGAAATACAGAGGAAATCACAGCCCAAAAACATTGGTAATTCTTTTAACAAAGCGCCATCTAATACTATTTAATCTAGGGACTGCCTCCACTTCATCATCAACTAAGGATCTTCCTTCTACAATAGTTAATTCCGCTTCAGTCTCTACAATAGAGAAAACAACAGTAAAAAGTTCACTTCCTGCTAAAGAGTCGAATAATTCTTCATCTTCAATTTCTAAAAAGGAAAATAAAAAAAGTTTGGCTGCACAAACTGTAAAGCCTAAACCAAATACTACTAGTGGAACAGGTAACAACCTATATTATAAGTAGTGATTTTAAGATATTTTAGTTCAAAAAAAGAATGGAGATTCCGACCGCAGCTCTACAGGCACATTTACTGTTGAATTAAGCTGTAAAGGTGAACATGGTGGTAAGCTTAAGAACTAAGACTATAATGACAAACTGTTTAAGGGCCTAAAGCTATGAACCTAACAGAAAAGCAACTACGCGCGTTGACAAATATACCGCTTATGTATGGAACAACACATCCACCAGAGAGTATAAACGAAGGTTTCCAAAAATAAAAACTTTATTAATTTGTAATTACAGAAGAACTGCAAAAACACATTAATTTGATTGGGCACGAGTTAATCAAGTTTTCTGCGGAAACTGATTTTGAACGACTTCGCGATGTATTCGAACTTCGCGGATGGAAAGTAAGTAGCGTTCATGTCGTTTTACGTTCTAAATATGTTTGTTTAGGCTAGCAAATGCGTGTTTTGTGTGAACGACTTGGATGGCGACTATTTGTGTCATGTAATAAAACCATCGCACCGAAAAAATGTAAGGTTATAAATGCAACCACTCGTCAATATAAGGTTATTGTTATTATCTTTAGATGAACGACAAGGGTATTTATCATTGGAAAAAAGACTATCAAAGTATTCTGCGAATAATGGTTCAAACCTACGGAGCAATAGAAGAAGCAAACAGATTGCCACTGCCATTTCTAAATGGAACAAGAGATCCGACTAAGAAATTAGATGGTTTGTCATTCTGTACTGACTTAATTACACTGAATAATCATAGATCAATTCCTCATGAGCAATTTGAGATGCTTCCGACTTAAATTAAAGGAGTATATGCCCGAGAGTATAGAAGGAATATTGGAAGAGCAGTATAGAAGAGTCGATTGCTGCGGAATGTGCAAAGTATCTCTTACTAGTCGTAACCGTCTAGATCACTTTATCAGTGAAGAACACATTAGTTTGGTAAGACATCTGAATTATTAGTTGTAAATTCAAGTTAACTAAAAGGAGTTCACAATCAAAGAGTACCAATCAATCAGATAACTTTCTCGAAGATAACAGCAACACTAAGAACCAATAACACAACAATTTGTTTATTTTAACTGACTATTCCAGTTGCTGGCCAAGGACCGATATTTTTCTAAATGGGATGTCTACCTCATGAATGAAATCATATCGAAACTAGCTCTCGAAGATACGAAATTGCGATATCGAAGGCTTACCTCATCACAACCAGAACTTGGTGCCGATGCCTTAGCATGGACGGTGGAACAGCCTAACAACCCAGTTGTGGCTTTACATCCATTGAGTGGCGGAGCTCAATTGCAAAAGCTCGATGCATCTGTTGCCGAGAGAAATTCAGTCCCAGTTTCTAAGTTACAGTCAACCACTCCTTACCGGAATAGTACTCAGACAACCGGTGAAAGTGCGTCGCATTCAACACGTTCTACAGAAAATGCTGGTAAGTTGCAATTAACAGTAGAAGCATAGTTCTATAAAAAAGAATATTCAACAATAAATTACACTAAAGCGTCTTATTTAGTTCAAACTCCCGATCGGGCCACTGCTGTAATAAAACCGACACCAAATCCTGCAGCTTCGTCCTTAGTCCAAAGCAATTCACTGCCTACGACTGTAGAGACCATTCCAAAAATTGCAACATCCACTTCTAATCCTGGTAAGTTTAGAGATAAATATATTAGATTCATTAAATTTACTAAAAATGTTAGCACTCAAATAATTTAGTTGTTTACTTTTTCTTCATAGTATGTAAACAGAGCTATGAGGTTGCAAGATGTTCTTCGCAATTTTGGTAACATTATTCTATTAGTTTAGTTTAGTTTATAATCAGCAACTATGCACGTCAAGCATTCCAACTAGAGCCTCTGTGAATAGTTCTATGAATGGTGCCAGACGTAGTTCAATGGAAACGCGTAGTTCGCGGCCGACAGAAAGAACACCTAGCTCAAAATCTAAGGATTCCTGCACAATAAGTTAATATATTTACGAGTAAGATTTTTAAATACCATGCTTTATTGTATATTATTACCCACACATTCCTCAATTAATATTTTAACTAATACATAAATTTAAAGTAACTCGGGGGTAAACGTAGATATTCTATGGTCCTTTGACTTGCTTGGAATTCCAGCTTTATTTTTTTATTTACATACAATTTATTTTAAGTATTTTATTAATAAAATCTATATACTTCTGGAATGTACTCTTTGTCAGAGAAAAGCAATAACACAGACACGGGTATGACATGGACAAGTTAAGCGTGATTGGATACAAGATCGACTAGCGAGCCTTCTTGAATGAAGCAAACGGTGTCTACAAAAATTATTAAACAAATATGAATTTGGCAACCGGTACGAGATTTCAAATATTAAGACAAAAAAGCAACTAGCACAAAAATAATGCTAACGAAAATGAAACGGGATCATGGGTGACACGTGAAAGAGAAAGAATTTCGACAAAGAATCGATAAAACAATAAGAAGTAGATTTTGAAGATAGAAAATGTATAAAATAGTATTAAATATGAAGCCTATTCGATTCTAGTGTTTGAATTCTTGGACATATATTCGTTCCCCGTTTTGTTCTCTAACAAGAGAAGAAGAGTGTGCAAGAGCTCTGGCCTGAAAATATTTAAACTTTATTAAAACAAGCGATGTATGCCATTCGGCAGAATTCACACTCCGCGTTCGGCACATTTTGTAAAAAGATCTGCCAAGATTCTACAGAAATTTAACATTTGTATAAATCTTATCTAAACTGTTTCTCATAGTGTGAGTGTGTGTGCTGAACATTATATAACAAACCTGTTCAACGGGATCATCTTCGGGATTCAACCATTGAGCAAAAGATTGCTGCTTCTCTCCTTCCTTGACTATCTCCTTTTCTAGACGCTCCAGTAGCTGAAAAACAGAAATCTTTGAACAAACTATTGTGAAATTGTTGTTTCCAAATCTTATGATAAGTTTGTTTAGAGGTGAGAACTTAATGGTGGGGCCTAGTAGTTTTGACTACGGGCAGGCCCATTCACATCCATGTGTATATTTCAGCTACTGTAGCTATTATGAATACCTGTGGGGAAGCAATTCTTAAATGTTCTTTAAGAGAATGAACACATTGAGCAAATGTTGGACGATTGTGAGAGTACTCGTCCCAACACCGTTGCATGAGATCATAACTAAAATAAAATGTTAGTAATTATTATTAATTTAGAGTAACAGAGTAGTTTAGAGTTCTTTGTTGAAACTGTTTTAATTTTCTTACTTACATTTCGTCATGGCAATATTGTGGTCTTGAATTTCTGTGACCAGATTTCAATCTGTCCAAGAGGTCTTCATTGGAAATTGTTGGGTAGGGTAGACCTCCTAGAGTGAAAATCTCGTAGAGAAGAATTCCGAACGCCCATATATCAGTCTAAATGCGTGACTTACTAGTCTAAACGAAACTCTAACAAACCTCTTGAGTAAAAGAGCCGTGTTCTATTGCCTCTATCGCCATCCAGCGATACGGTACTGGAACATGTTTACTGTTCTTGAACCTAAACAATCAGATTATTAAATATTAACTTTTATTTTAATAATCTTACTTGTAATATTGTTCGTTTCGGGCCATTCCGAAATCGGCGATTCTACAAGTTCTCTGGCCAGTAATTAACACATTCCTTGCTGCCAAATCTCGATGAATACACTGCAAACAGAACATTATTTGTTAAAACTTAACCCCCCCCCCCCCCTTCCGGATTTTTAAAGACTAACCGGTACATTGGCTAAATACTCCATTCCATTGGCAACTTGTAGCGCGAACGAGATCAAATCACTGGTAGCGAGCATTGACGAATCGTCATTTAGCAGACGATCCGTCTCCATTTCTGAGGACCAACTTGGGTTTTGTTCAGCCTAAATAGGTTGTATACTATGAAATTTGCAATTTGCAATTACCGCATACTGAGTCTTTATTGCATTGTCGGCAACAAGATAGTCATCGTCTTTTGCGGCCGAAATCTAAAAAAGTATTGAATTCAGTAACTTTTTTAAGTGTTGACCTTTTTGAGCTCATCTATAAACCTTGGTTTGTACTTCAGCAGGTAGTCTTTTAAGTTACCATTGTCGCACATTTCTACAACAACAAACAGCTCTCCGCTGAAAAGAACATATAATTAGAAACTTTTTTAATTTTAACTATTTTTTATTTCTCTTAAAATAGAAAACAACTTACTTTTTCATGTTTTTGGTAACTGCCCCGACTAATGCTAAGACATTAGGGTGTTTACCAATTGCGCAAAGAACCTTAAGTTCGTCGGCGAGCATCTTTTGATGTGTTACGTTATGACCAACGAGCGGACCTGTAATGTATTATATTAGTATTTGCCTATTAAAACATTTATAAACCCAAAAAGAAAAAAACATACCTTTAACTGCGACAGGTAATCTTTTTCTTTCTGCTGACTGATCACTGACGACTCTGGGCTTGGTTAGCCAACCCATCCATACTTGGCCGAACTGGCCGGTTCCCAACTGAAAGAAATGATTAGAAACTTTCGATACCGCAAATTGTTGTGTTTCAATCGTCTATTTTTCACAAATGTGTTTGGTAACAGTTATATATTCGCTTTCGAACTTCTCTGTTTCATATGACAATAGAATACTTGTGAACAACATTCGAAAAAAGTTGGCTGGTTCTTTCTACGTAGAAGACAATAACTACATATATATATACATATATAGATATTTGAAAGAAACGATTTCCCTTTGATATAAGTGAAATTGATTTTAAATCTGACCCTGTTTCCAATTTCTAAGTTCTCTTTATCCAGTTCATATTGCCTGTTATAAGGCAACTGATATATCCTCTGGTCAATTGGCACTTTTTGATCCATCATATTGGGTGGTCCGTCGGATGCTCGCATCAACTGTTCGTACAAAACGGACAAAGCTCTGAAATAAACAACTAGTTCATATTTATTGAATTTCATATAAAAATCTTGCCACTACAAAAAATATAAACAGTTATTATTTATATTGTTTCACATACCTATCTTGCTCTTTTGTGCGTTTCTTTTGCTTGAAATAAAGTAAAAAGAAAGCGATACATAGACAGGTCACCAGAACCATTGCAATACCAAGGAAACTCAACAACGGCTTGAAGATACTCTTGGGAGCTCCTTTTACCTAAATATAATTTTTATTTCTTTTTATTTTATATATAATTACCTTAGCATTAAACTTATAAAGTGATGCTCCTGCTCGATTAACAGCTTGACAAACAAACTCCCCAGAATCCTCAGCAGCTACTCTTGTTATAGTCAATGTGAAGTTATTATCCGACAATTGACCACCTTCGTAGATCATGTTGTCTTTAAGCCTAAAAAAATTTTTCTGTAATATAGCAGAAATTAAATTTTGTTAATTAGGAAACTAAAATACAATAGTAACTATGTTTGCATAATATTTCCATACCATAAATACTGTGGCTTTGGTTTTCCATCCATATTGCAATTGAATACAGCCGATGCCCCATATTCCAGTTCCACTGGTTCTGTCGGATCGGAGTCGATGTGGTAGGGCTTTTCTATGGTCACAACTTCTATGATCTGTTTAAGTTGTTTCTCTTGACCATCGCCTTTTACAATACAAGTGTATTCGCCTTGTTGAGTACTCGAAATGTTGCTAAAAGAAACGGTTACATTTATGTAGAATCAGTTTGCTCAAAAATTTTCAAAAAAAAAAAAAATGTTGATAGTTACTTTGAAAGATTGTTAAAATTCAAATGATCATTCATTGTACATACTTTATGTGGGCTATCATATGCCTGGAGTGGGAGTCAGGAGGCGTTAAATCTTCCAAATTGGTGAGTTCTTCGTTTCTGAATGACCATACCACTCTCCTGAAATGTATGTTTTGACAAAATTATATTATAATTTCTCAATTCATCATAGTCGAGTAGTTCTATAAGTAAAGCTTACCATTTTTCATTAGTGGGTACGTTGCAAGTCAGCTTCACATTGTCGCCTTCAAATATTTCTTTTGGATTTTCGAACGGTGTTGCTTTTTTGCTCTTTTCCCATTCAGTTTTAACACTTGGTACTCCATCAGAAATACGAACCCGTTTGCTATCAGTAACAATCTGAAATTACCTTTTAATAATTACTGTAATTAATTATTATTGTACAATTAAACACTCTCCAATTGTACAAAACTATCGATTTAGACAGAAATCTGCTAACCTGTTTCCCGCTCTTTCCAATACACTTAATTTCCATATCATGATTCAAAGTGGAAGTCCATTTATATCCCTTCTCAAATGTCCCGGTTAGCTCCTCGAAAGTACCTGGAGCTGGTACATGCCAATCGTCATTCGCATAAAGCCTAAAAACAAAGTAAATTTTTTTTCGAATTAATATTTAACAGCCTTCTAAAGATGTTGTTTTCGAAATTCTCTATTTTTTCTAAATCACTGCTGTTTGAATATTTTGGCGCAGGGTATTTTGTATAGTTAATGTTATAAAACTACATTTAATAATTTTGCAGCTTACTTTCTATAGGATAGTGTAACATCTGCAAGTGGAACGGACGACACCAAACACAGCACGCTAATTTCCGTCTTTGGTTTGTAGAACTTCTGATCGAAGAGAACAAAACTGTCAGGAGACATAATGTCAATTCGGGGATATATGTGCGTACTTTCCACCACTACCTTAATACATATATTGTAAATATGATGCAAAGTTTAAACCGTTAATTATATTTACTAGACATAACAAAATACTTCCTCTAAATAAACAATATCAAATAAACAAACCTCGAATTCAATAGTTTTAACAGTATCTAAGAGTTCCAAAGTGAGCACATAAACTCCACTCATGTTAGTTACTGCCTCTCGTATGGTAAGAGTCTCCAAAATAAGCCCATTTCCAGGCAGTTCACTCTCGAGCAGATGATTAGAATCGGTCAACACTGGCTCAGTGTCGTTGATAGTTCTTGGCGGACGAATTACTTTCTAAAATAAGTTGAAACCCTCATGTTAACTACATACAAGAAGTTTAGTTGCAACATATTTAAAATAAAAGTTTACCTTCACCCACTTGGCAGCAAAGCCACTTAGGTCTTCTGGATAAGCTGACACATTGGCCTGGATACTGAATGTCTGACCTTCTTCAACTGTGATCGTTCTAGGAGATATCTCGTTTATCTTAAATAAAACATAAATTCTACATCATATTTTGGGATTACCTTGAATTGTCCTTTTTTGGGGGAAACTGTCACAACTTTCTCGATTGTTTTCATGAGATTCTTCTCGAAATACCAATTACATTCATATAACCCGCTGTCAGCATTTTCCATGGAAGTTATATTAACCGTATGAATAAGCCTATCTGGCAGAGATGATTTTTTCGTCTGGGAGACGACCGCCTGAAATAAAGGAGTAAATTTAAATGTATTGAAAATACGACTTACAGTATCTTGACATCTTGGACAAGTCATATTGAGTGCATACTGGTATTTATTCGGAATCTTAGAGTGATCTTGTGTTTTCAGCACACAGTGAACAGCATAACCATTACCGACATAAGGCCAAGAAAATGACTGAAAAGGTCGAATTGGCATTTTAAATAATACATTTAAATGAAATAATACTATAAATGAAGTAATTATAATATTTATATATCTTTTTTCATGGAATAATCCTTTGTAGAATTACCTCTTCCCATTCCAATATCAAATCCGCTATATCAGTCTCCTTCTTTAGTCCGATGAGAAATTCAGCTACATCAGAGGGGCTACCCTTATAGACACACTTGAATGTCCATTGGTTAACAATTCGTTCCTCCACAGTTTCGCTGCCCAAGATAAAACCGACCCTAAGACAAGTTGTCAATAAATCAGACAAAATAAAGGATAATTCAGATATTTCATATAATGGCTTAAATAAATAATTTGCACTCGGATTTTCATTATTAAACGTGTTTGAACAGGAAATAACCGGTATGGTAATACATCGTTGTTGTTCCATTGAATATGTAGTTTAAGAAATTATTGCTGCATATAAAGTATTTATTTACTATTTTTATGTCACTTCTTCAAACCTTGGATCATAGTGTTGTGTGGCAGATTCCCATACTTTTCCATTAACTTGCAGTTCAACTTCGTCTCTTATAATATGACGAGATGTCTTACACGGAACTGTCAGTTCACTTTCACGAGCTGCGAAGCCATGAATGGCAGAAGGAATAAAAACGGAGTTAGCGTCTAGGATAAAATTTTATAATACGATAAAAAATAGATACCCTTACCTCTAACAAATACATGCAAAGCCGTTACCAATGAATTATCACCTTCAATGTGACAATAATATGTTCCTGTATCAGATGACTAAACATAGTTGTATTATGTATATTAAGATATATTATAATACCTTTAAGTTTTTAATAACTAATTCTTTTCTATCAATATCCTCGTTGATTACTCGTCTAGAAGCATAGTCTACGGGGTCGAAATGCTTGTTGTCAGTGATATTAGGAAATGCGAATATAACCTCTAAAAATATAAATAAAGTTGGAATAATATTTGCTCTATTGATTTTAATGAACTGACAAACTTACGTTCATTTAGAGGATGCGTACATGCTAACCGTAGTTCATCACCAGTTTTCAATTCAATAAATTCGCCTATCACATCATCTTTCTAAATCACAAATGATGCAGTACAATTAATAAGTTTTTTAATTTGTCATGTATCATTTTAAAAGTATAGATTTTATATTATAAATAGAAATAAGTAAATAATTTGAGTTTTTGCGTTTCGTTGAGTGTCAATCATTCTAAGTAATATTCCGTGAACTTACATGTAATTGATGATCCGTTTCGAAGCTAGGTACATAAAATGTGCTAATTGGGCTTACAAATAAGACACCCACGTAAAACAAGACTTTCAACATGCAGAAGACCGATAATTTGATAACATAAATACACCTAAAACAGTAATAGTATAATTCAAATATACACAAAGAAAGATGAGAAATCTAGTGTTAAAAGAGTATTCTTCGTTAATAAGAAGACCAACAAAAATACTTCTTACCACATACAGTTTGAGATTTGGTTAAACCAAATATTGTCCCAAAATGCCGTTGACCAAATATGTATTAGCAAAATAAGATAGTTCAACTAGTTACGGCCTTTGATAAGAATTTACGTATCTCATTTAAAACATGTTTACATTTGATATGATAGGTTTCAAACGTATAACTAAGACACAAATTATTTTTCTTGGAACATATAATACAGTAAAACGCAAAAAGGAAAAAGTTTTAAGAGACTAATGATGGAAAAAGGATACTGTATCGTTAATTTGGTCGCTTTCTTATTGTTAGTAAAAGCTGAAGTAAAACTATCTATTCAAGTTTTAGTTTGAATATATAAGTCTCAGAAAAAGATAAATGTTACAATGTGAACAGACACTAAACCTAGAAGAATATATAATACCATAAGATTGTGGTAAGTGTTATATAATAATGGTATAAATTACAAAATATGTTGTCTTCACACTGTGCCAAGTGCAGCACATATTTATTTAGGGCGGATTATGAGCCCTAGTACCAAGTGACAAGTATCTGTTGCGTCAATTAGGGCACAATAATACGGAAACATATATATCCACCATGAATAAGATTAGAAAACAATTAGACTTACTAACAACATACATCATAATATACGCAGCATCTATTATGAGTTCCATGTTGATTAAGAGAAAAAGGTTTGTGCTACAATGTTGATATATAAGAAGCTTTATTAGTTTGAGTGTTGCTACAGTTGATTCTGGCAATATGTTCAATATTTCTCAATAGCGGCAAAAAGTTGATAATTGATGGTTTGTCGCAGCAGTATCTGCGAAACAATGGTGAGATATCTGCAGCCAAGTACACAATCTTAGAAAAACAGTGGTATGCTATATGAAAAGTATTGTAATTTAACAACAAATAAACAAAATTACTCTTAACTATTATGAATGCTACAGGTTTCAGAACGGAGATGTTTTCAAGAACGTCGAATGTTTCATGCAAAGTAAATAAAAATTTAATAAACATAATAGGTTTTGGATTCATTGTGCATTTAGCGGGATGAAACAGCCAACTAGCCGCTTACAAAACTCAATTTGAATCCACTTTCACAATTGTCTGATGCTTACAAATGCTAATATAAATGATGTGAGAATGTTAGTAATTAGACTGAAACAATTTTTTTGTAATGATTGCATAAAAAGAAAGTCTTTTGACCATTGAGTAAGGTTTTTACATAGAAATGCATAGGAACAAAAATTAAAATTAATGAACGACACAAAAATAGCAAAGATGGCTGGCTTCTATGAGTAGTCCCCCATACCGAAATGATATATGCAGGATAATTGTCCTGTTGTTGGTCGGTGGTCCGCACACGCAAATACAGAAATTCCAAGGCCACCCAAGTCGCTAAGCGCACTCGCTCACTAACTTATTGTGTTCGACAATTAAAAACCGTATAATTAACAGAGAGTAAACAAATTATAACACTGCCAGCCGTCTACACATTCAAAAAAAGAGAACAAGTACTACAATAATGTCCAAAATAACTGAGGTTGCACTTGGAACTAACTTTTTTTAAATTTAAGCAACTAATTGATAATTTACAATACGCATACAGTGCGTAGCAATTGCTTACGTTCACCCCAAAATTTTGAGTTTTTCGATGAATTTGTAAAGCTACGGGGTTTTA
>JAQGAV010000560.1:0-30707 GCA_034691345.1 Phasmarhabditis papillosa
CCGGTCGGCCTTTTCCCCGCACTGGCATGACTGGTACAAGTGGTTCTCGAAGGGGCACCCTATTACTAAAATCAGTGGGGGTCTAGAATGCTGTCTGGACAGGACCATTAACTACGTTTACTTCAGGGAAGCTCGCTCCGGCTACGAGGAGATAGCGGAGCATTGTGACCGAACTGCAGTGTTCCATGCGTTTGGAGCATATTTACTAAGAGGACACACAATGTTTACTCTATTCTTCTTAACTGCATCCATTATGATATTCACATTCACTATCACTTATCATATGAAAGTTAGAAAAGAATACGATAACATTAGAGGAGTACGGTGGGTTTTAGAAAGAATCGAACTATAGTAGGTTGGTTGCTAGAGTTTGCTTTCCCGCGCAGTATCCTTCGCAGCTACGATGTTATATAAAATACATGGGACAGCTATGGATTGGAAGCCTTTTTGACAAAAGTACTTTACATTCTTTTTAAAAACTATATAATTAGCGTTGCTGCGAAAAACAGTTTAACGTTGATAGCTGAAGTTTTAAATTGCTCTGCGTTTCTGCCGTTTATTATATTTTTTCAATATAAGATCAAAGTGGAACTAAGATTTCCAGTTCATTAAAGATAACAAATTAAGGATTATATGTAATAATTAGAGTTCGAGCAGCAAATAATTCATAAATTTAGAGACCAGTCTCCACACCGAAGACGTGAAAGACTGTTTCATACACTGGTGCTCTCTATTGCCACTTTCTTCATATCAATCCTAGGTCAAACCTATATAGAAATAGCTGTATTTTGGGTGGATGATAGGGCCGATGTAGCAGCACTTACAAAATGGTAGAACATTCTATAAAGCAATTCAATATTCTTATAACAATAGAATAACATCAAACAGCACAACCAAAAAAGAGAAAATAGAAAGCATGGATATATAAATAAATTTATGCAATACCCCAACTTTTTATATTTCCCAATTTTATGAAAATAGATTTATGCAATACCCCCAACTAAGTTTATCAATCTTTAGCTTCTTAAACAAATCCCGTAAACGCGTAATCCAGGTTATTCAGGTATCACCTAGCTCGCATAGCAGCATTTGTCGACCCTCTACTGAACCCTTTGATTGTAGTCGCCAGAACGCCAGCTCTTAGAAGACAGGTTCGTAGGATAGTTTCCACAGCTTAACTACAACAAGCTGTTCCAATAATACCTACTATTTAAAGTTATGACCACTTTCTCTGAAAATTTACTCAGTGCACCTAGCAAAACGAGAAACGTGAAGCAGAAATAATCCAAAAGTCTGTAGAAACTAACTAATTCCAGCTGCGCTCACAGTGGACTTCGTTGCGATCAAAGGCTTCGTCAAAGGGAATATCTACAAATTCTGTTAGGAAGGTTTGTGAAAAAAAAAGAATAGTTCCATATTTCTAGTTCTTAAAAAAACTCCAGACAGAATTGTTCCATATTTCAGATAATTCGCCAGCGATCGTCTGTTCGAAAAAGAGAAACTGAAATTCGTCTGAACAGAACTGATAGACCAGTAAGTACAAAAGTAGCTAAGAAAGGAACTTTTATAAGTAAGAAAAAAATTAGAATAACGAATACCAAAACATATAATATTTTCTAATTGCAGTCATCTGCAATCGCACGATCATCCTCAACACGAAGAAGTCAAGACTCGCAAACACACAACTCTATAGTTTGAATATCAGAAAATAACCCGAATAACTACTGTAACAATGAACTATTTTTGTTTATGCACATAATAATCAGACTTATATAACTGCCCAATCGCCATAATTAAGTTATATTCTTTAACATATTTTCAATAACCATACTATTATGTTGTTATAAAACCATATATAAAAATCATCGACTGGTATATAATATTATATATTCCTCTAAAGAGAGTTTCAATAAGAAATGAAGATCTCTCGAGAGAAAGAGTTAAAAATCATGCACGACCCTGAGGAAGGACTGCGTGTGTGGTTCTCGACACGATCGTGTTGCAGTTTGGATTTTTGAATGCGGGTACTGTAGCCAGGGAGTGCGTAGTGCCTTGTCTAATGATATGCGCTGGATCGTATGGAGTTTACAGAGATTGACTCGTTCAATTCGTTAATAGCGTTTCTAAGGATTCGCTTTTGTTTTTAAGTTACTGCTCCCTGTTTATATATTTCAAATTCTATTCAGTCAGCCTAGTGTTCTTACATTTAGCTATTGTCTTTCAGTCTCTTACTATATTTCCGTTCAATATAACAATTCTCTCTTTATAGGTAATGCACTGTCGATCACTTCTTCTGGTATTCCTTGGACTTGTTGCCTTCTCTGGTTAGTGGCTTAGTATTTGACTATAGTGATCCTTATTTAACGTTTAATGAAATAATACATTCATTTTTTTTTGTTCTTTACATCGGATGTTTAGGCGTCTTCGCTGAAGATGTTGTTGATGGTGAAGTGACTGAGGATGCTTCTGCCAAGGATGATTTCGAAGTTGGACCATCAAGTGATGCTGCTGTTTCTTTCGCTTTCACCCAGCCAGAAGATGCCAACGTCAACAAAGGTTTGTTTCAGCTTGTGTTCTATGATTAGACATATGTAATATTCAGAACTTCTCGGAGGCAAGCCTGTCAAGTACTTGATTGGTTTCCGCAACCAAGGAGAAAAGGACTTCGTTGTCAAGCACTCTGAAACCAGCTTCCGTTATCCAATGGATTTCAACTTCTTCCTCCAAAACGTACGTTTCCTTTATCACTCCTACACTTTAAATATTATTTTTATCAACCTTTATTTAATTTAGTTCACTCTTGGACAATACAACAGACGTGTTGCACCCAAGGAGGAAGTTACCCTCGACTACGTTTTCTACGCTCATGAATCCTTTGCCGGACGCCCTCTTGGCCTTGTTGTCAACCTTCACTACGAGGATTCCGTAAGTTTAAAGGTGCCCTTGTTATTTGTAGTTTTTCACTTAGGAAGGTAACCTCTACATCAACAACGTGTTCAACCAAACCGTTACCGTTATCGAAGACGATAATGGATTCAACTCTGAGAATGGTTTCCTCTTCCTTCTCGGTGTTGGACTTCTCGTTGTCGCTCTTCTTGTTGGACAGCATTACTTGAACAAGGTATATTTACAAGCTACCTCTATTATCATATATTTTTGTTTAAGCTTTCTCGCAAGACTGGTATGCAGAAGAAGAGACCCGTTGTTGAGCAAGGAACTACCAACGGTGAAGTCGACTACGAATGGATTCCAAGAGATATTTTGAAGCAAAATGACAAGAAATCACCAAAGCCAGGATCTCCCAGACCACGTAAATCCAAGAAGGCCGAGTAACCTGTTTCTGTTTATTTATATTTCGATTTTGTTCGTATTTTTCTTGTGTTTCAATGCATATACGAGTCTTGAATCTGGGGTCAGATTCAGTTGAACGTTTTTGTTCATAGAGCACTGTAGTAATATTGCGTAATTTATTGTTCCTCTTTGTTGTGATAAAATCAAGAAAATAAAAATTGAAAAGTAAACGTTTGTTGTTATTGTGGAAATCTGGTAGGACATGCGTGGCAATGGGAAACTCCGCCCACTGGTGGACGCCAGTGAGAGTATTTTCGAAAATCTATTTTATTTACATACAGTCAAGTAAGATTTTGCTTAGGCCAAGTCTTGTTATGTATAATCATAGTTAATTATACCTTCAACAAGGTCTTGGTTTCAGTTGTATTTCTCTTCTTCGGAGTACTTGCCTTATTTTTTTCATTGACAGAATGACTGCTGATTCCGAAAGTGCAAAAATTGAGGAAGAATACGGCATGAAAGCTTGTGCTTTCTCCAGAACTTTTTTCGATGCTATGGATAGGAAGCGAGAAAAGGTTAACTACCTAATTACTGAGGATCAGCCAACTCTTGTATGGAATGGAAATGCTGTCGAAGGCTTAGACAATGTTATAAAGTATGTTATATAGATATTAGATCTCAACTATTAATTATAGATTTATATCTACTGTTCCTGAAACACAGCATTTACTAATTACCGTGGATGCTCAAACTATGGATGATAATTTATCTGGACTACCTGGTTGCACATTTGTTGTCTGTGCTGGAAGTGTAACCGTCGGTGGAATTGCTCATGCGTTTACTGAGACGTTAACATTGATTCTAGAGGATCAGAAGTTTAAAGTAAGTTTTAATAACTTTTGCCTTGAGCGTGTTTTCCCATACATAGCTTCCACCTTCAGATCAGAAGTGCCCGATTCCGCTATGTCGACTGATATGGATCTCCTCAATATTTATTGTTATTACTCGTATTCTTTATTTTTTGTTTGCTACCGGTATTGCATTGTCAGTCTGCTTACTTTTATACCCTTATAATAATAAATATGTTGTTTTGTTAAGTGTAAATTTAGATTATTTGTGTTGTTACGATCGCTGTTTACCTCTGTGTATGACTAACATTGATTTCTGCACGTACCAACTTTTTTTATAGATGGAGTTTGAGCAGCTCCACTTCAAAACTGTGAAGTTGTTAGCTGGAGTGGCAGCTAATTATGGGTTGCCTTCAACCGAGGAACATAGTGAGAAAGGTCGGTAATACCAAATCTATTGTTGGCTGCAATATAGTATCTAGAAAGCGTATTTTGTGACGGAGACACGTCTCTGGCGAGCTCTTTGGCTACTGCCCTCCGGGAATGCAAAGATAAAGAGCTACCACTCGCGGAACGGCAAGAAGCTCCGGAAGTTGTAGCTCTTCGTTCCAACATCCAGCGATTGCGCAGCTTGAAAGAAAGGATGAATAGTTGTAAGGAGGTATAAATGCGATGTAATTTGACTGAATTGCCTGATGTAGAACATGTGTGAGCTCAAATCTGCATATGACAATGTTACCGCTAGAACGTCATCTCTACATGATGCTTGTGATCGTGCTTTGGCTCACCAAACTGCACTGGCGGCCGGTGCTGAACAAATCAAAAACAATCTGCATTTCTTTAAACAAGCCGATATAATAATGAAGGTATGAATCTTGTGGATTAGTTCGTTTACTTTTTTGTTTAGAAGCTCAATAACACCACAAAACTTTCTGTCACTGGCCAGACGTTTACAGGAATTCTTGCTTCTATTGATGAATGTCTGGTTTTTCTGAAGCAGCATCCGGAATATAAGGAGTCGGCTTCATATATATCGAAATATGAGCAGTGTCTTAGTCGGTATGCTTTATTGCAGTCATGTCTTTTTATTTCTAAAATAATTGTTAGCATTTACGTTTCAGAGCAATGACGTGGATTCGTGTTGGGGTTTTGGCCGATCTTGAAGCCTCTGTTAACGATGTCCGTGAGCGTCAAGCGCAACTACAGGTACTGCAAGTTTATATAATTATATTTTAAACAACTTTTAAGGTGGATTACGCGAAAATTGGGCGCTTGGGAGCTGACGATGATACCTTCGCTCTTCTATATGGAGTCTTTGCTTCTCGTGCCAATTCAGTCAAGTAGGTTTCCCTCTTTTAAACGTCAACTTTTTCCTATTTAGATCAGCGTTGGCCGTCGCTGAACAACGATTTGCGAATGTTCCTGAATTCCAGGAAATGCTGGCCGAATGTCAGAACGCTTATTTCGTGACAAGGCAGCAACTGCTGACTCCGATTATCCAAGCAACCTTGGGTCACCTAACTGGGTAAATTTACATTGCCGCGTTATTGTATTTTTTTAAAGTTTACATGGAGAATCGTCTTGCGCGTTGACTCGTACTGGATGTTCTTTTGTACTACGTGTATGCGATGACGAATTCCGACTTTACCGGCAATTTTTCTCAACTGACTGTGGAGATCCTTCCTCTCCCAAAAGAAATGGTAGATTGAGGTATGTTGTTGTATTAAGTCTAAGCTTCTAACTAGAATTTAGTCCCGCTGGTTCCATGTTCTCGCATGCGGTTCAGCTGACAACGGTTCATCCTTTTGAAGAGTTCACGGAAACGTTGTCTCGAGTTCTTTACGATATGCTGCGGCCCATCGTTGTTCACAATCCACATTTAGAAACGCTCGCGGAATTGTGTGCAATTTTAAAAGTAAGTACACTATTGTTCTATCTTTATTTCATTGACATTGTCTAGGTTGAGATGATCGAAGAAAGATGCTCTTTGATGGCTACTATTGTCGGTGACGAATCCTCATCATTTGATCCTCGCGCTGGATTTGTTCACGTGATGAGCGAATTAGTTGGCGACGTCGCCGAGCGTATTGTTTACAGGTATATAATTTAACCATTTAGTAATTTATTCGAATCTTCATAATGTGGAGGAGATAAATGAATACCGTCGAAAGACGTAATAGACTGCTATCATATCACGTACATTTTGCATGACGGACTACCTATCATATGCTCGTATGAGAAAATATAAATTCAACTGTTGAATTTTTGATGATATTGCAGAGCCGAGTCATACGCTGTGACCGATATAGGTGGTTATCGACCAGGTCCTGGTGACTTGGCCTACCCAGAGAAGTTAGAAATGATGAGAAACATAGAAAATTCTAAAGTAGCCGAGACCAGCAATTCCACTCCTGAAAATAGTGATGCTGCCACGGCAGAAGAAGAACGCGACAATGGTTGGTTTTGTGATGCTATATGTTTTCTAAAAGTATAATATTCTGAAGACATATTTTGTACTTAATAATAATGAACCTTTCAGAAGTATCAAGGAAAGAATCTGCATCTTGTAGACAGGCACCAACATCAGCTGTCGATTTACACTGTCTTTGGTATCCAACTGTTCGACGAACGGTGATGTGTCTGGCAAAGCTTTTCAAGTGTCTCGATGTAAGTTTATTTGTTGCATATTACTTATATCTTCTGCTTAGATGGGCGTCTTCCAATCTTTGGCTAGAGAATTGTTGATAAAGTGCTGCGAGTCGTTGGATTTTGCAGCCAGTCAGATCACTCTTATGCCTGCTAAAAAGGTATGCTTTCTGTTTGCTCTATCATTCTATGCAATTGCGTAGACCGGTACAACAAAAGCACTGGATGCTCAACTTTTTGTGGTGAAACACCTTCTCATTCTTCGGGAACAAACAACTCCATACAGACAAGCAGCTTCAAACAGGTGACCTCAATTTTAAACTTGTCAGTTTCATACATTTTTAGGGCTGACGCTAATCTTCCTACTAAAGATTTCTCGATTGATTTCACGAAGATGAAAAATTCTTTCATGGAAGGATCGAGATGGTTTGAATTCAGTTCAAATAACGTGTTTCTAGAGTTACTGTTTTCGGTAAACACAACTTAATAAATTTCTAGTTTAATTTTTTTTAGGTCCCAATTCATATGAGCGAGCAGTCTGGCGATAGCCGTCTTGTAATTGATAGCCGGGTTCGATCCAGTTGCAACCAGCTAATCACCATATCGACCAACCTCGTGCTTGGACCATTGTTGCAATGGATTGATAAGGCTGAGGATGAGGTATATTTTTGTCTGTTTTATTATTACAATCATATGATGCATTAGGTATCGCGTTTTTCTCAAACTTTTTTTTTCAGTTGTTGAAACCAGACTTCGACTTAAAGAGGCACCCAGATCTCGCTCCAGGATTGTTGAAAGACTTAGCTCATTCAGGATACAAGGCTCTTTCCACCGCATGGCCAGAGGTTTGATTTATTCTGTGTTTCTGAAATAATTACTTTATTTCAGCTAAAAGTTAAATATTCGCTTTACATCGGGGTTCCTGAAACAGAGATGATTCTACTCTCTCCTGTCAAGAAACGTATTGCTGATACTTTTGCACGAGTATCAGCCTTCGCCAATAGAGCCTATGACGAAGAGGGAAGGAGTATCGCGGCTCTACCAAACATTCAGCAGGTTTACCTCCTGCTGAGCAACGAATAGTTACGTTGTGTTACATTTGTCCATTCCAATTAGGAATTATTTCTGTGATCCTGTATTTTGTTTAATCAATATTTTTGTAATATTATGTATATGTATTTAGTTATGTTGTTCTGCGTTTTAACGGGATTGGTTTGTGCATATAACTTAGTTTTAACCATTACGTATACTTGTTTATAGATCTTATTTTGACTGTTAATCGTATGGGTTTTATTTTTGTGATGAGTGTTGAGTAATTTAAAATAAAGTTATCTTTTTATTATGAGATCGTGAGAGGTTGTATTTTATGAGCAACTAATCAAATTGACACGTAGTGAGTAGAATAACTAGTGTAAGCTGTGATAATTAGATTTAGACTAGTATTCATCCACATTTCGATTTATGTTATTTGTGGGTTGAGCACATCGCAGTGTAAGGTTCGACCAAATAGGCTTCCAATCACCAGTTTTTCGTCAGCATAAACCTGTAACATACAAGGTTTGGATCGTTACGATGTGAAGTAGGTAATATATTGTTTTCCAAAGTGCTCATTTTCATTTGTTTATTTTTTACTTACTAGGGAATGACTTCCTGAGATGGTTGCTCCGTCGTTAGCGTAAGGTTCGGTGATCACCCATGAAACACCATCAGGCTGGAAAATATATACAATTTGGGATTCATACTAACAAAAGCTAATATCGTATCGTGTGCATCGAATATTGTGCTTCACTTTACTAGAATATTAATATCTTTAACAGAAAAGGCGATTTTTGTCGCAAATTTGCATGTTGGAGGCAAAATTACGTAGTTATCAGAGCTGTTAATTTGGCCTGGCCTGGCCTGATCAAAAAATCCTAGGCCAGGCCAGATAAACAGCTCTTGTAGTTATAATAAGTTTTATAAGCAAGCGCCCCGTTGTTAATATCTATTTACTTTTGCTCAATTTTGGCATGACGGTTGAACGAAGGGGACCCAAGCAGGTCAGCCTAGGCCAGGCCAGGCCCAATTTTTAAAAGTAGGAGGCGGGCTTGGGCCGGCCTATACACAGCCCGGGTCCTGGCTACCTGTATACGAATCCGTAGCACCTGTGAGGGGCTAACCAACTTTTCATCTGACGCGTATTTTGTGTGAAGGTAAAGCTGATGAAGTACGGGATGGGCCGTCACCCAGACATCACCTAAAATCAAGAGTAACTTATTTCATTCCGCGAACCTTTTTGGATTTACGTTAATTAGTAAACAGTTATCAATTTTGCTGGACTTATGAACGATACTCTTACCTGAGCCTTCTTCAACAAAAATTCCCGCTGGTGAACTCAGCAATGAGATTTCCATTCGGAATGTAAGCGATAGATCCTTGTTTAGATTATAAACTCGAATATTCTGAAAGCATACTAAGAGTAAAGGATTACAGAGAAGTATAATAGTGTTCACTAAAGAAATGAGTTGGCGAGGTTAACCTGCAAAACGTATATTCCCATCGTCGGCCCCAATGCATAATTTGTCGCTACAATATAGTTTCACTTTTCATTCTGGGTGGAGATTTTAAGCATATAGCTATCTACAGCCTTGCTATTGTAGTACGTACTAACTTTCGAATTTCACGTACCTCGTTAATTATAGACCCTACATACAGTAATCCTTTCTTCTTGTCAAATGCTAGTCCTGTCGGTGTGGGTAGTCCGCTTAACACTTCGGTAACCGTCTTGCCGTCATACATAAACAGCTTACCAAATGAACTCTAAAGAATCATATGTCTATCATACAGCTATAAGAATATGTATATAGTCTACATCATGAGTATGGTTTCCAGCGCAGTATCCTGGAGCGAAGCGGTGTTACAGGAAAACGAACCAACTTTTCAAGAAAGGCTCCCGTCCACCAATTTGTCATTCATTTTTATATAACACTTTCGCTGCTCTAAATCTCAGAACCGGGTAGTCCACCTACCTGCATAGCCATTTCCGCCGTCTGGAGAGCTCCCGAAGCGAAATATACGGTATTTGAGAGGAATACACGGTCCACGCCGACAACTACTGTGTGCGATAAACTAAAAAAGAGTTTTGGGAAAAAATGAAGCATCAGATTTATCCCGAATAGACTGTATCCAACTGCAGACAGGAAAACAAGCAAGAGTCAGTCCTTAGCTTTACCGTGATCCTAAAGGCGACCAGGTATCTTGGGGACCAAGGTATCTGGGAGACCGCAAACAACCCTATCAAAAAGAGTGCTGTAGAAAAAGTAAATTATTCGAAAAATAGTCCAATTTTCATTAGGCTTAGGCACCCATGCCACTCTTTTTTAACTTTAGCGACACTCTGTGTAGCTTGACTTCAGGTTTCTTGAAAGTTTTCCTTTTTTCGGTCCCCCGGATACTTTGGTTCCCAAGATACCTGACCCCTAAAGGCAGGCATTTCAAATTGGGGACAACAGCCTGGCTAAAGGTTCATTCTGTATCATGTACAAAACAGTTATAGAATATGTATTCCTGAGCTACTAGAGAATCTACCGTAACCCACCTTGTAAATCTGTCATCGCAAACGCTCTTCTGATATATTAATACGCTCTTCTTAGAGTTATGTACAAATATATCCATGCATTTTGTCTCTTTATTTATTAAATAGACGGTAGTCCGTCCTTTAAAATGAAAAGTAGAAATTCCAGTAGGAGAAAAAGGCTTCTGAAAGAGGGAAGAGAGATTTCATTAACAGTCTTTCTTGATTAGGGATTAATACCTATTAGGGAAGTGTAAAACCGGTTCCAAGCTCAGAGTAGTTTGGAACCCTACCTCTCACGGTAGGGTGTATACAAATGGTATCACAATATAATATATCACAATAAATGGTATCATAAATGTATACAAATGGTTAATCACACACGTTGCGTCAAATTTTCAGCGGTCGACCGAACTCGGTATTCGCCGTGTTCTCTTTACGAAGGGCTGCGTAAACTCTAAAGGGCGGGGGGATTGGCCCACAGCAAGTTTGATAACTTATAGCCAAACCTTACTAGGCCCTGTTTTTTGCTAAATATTCGTATGATTGGTTATTCGAAGCTGTTTGCAATTTTGCTTCTACTAATAGCTGGAAACCAACCTCAAAACCGCTGATTTCCAGTATCTTAGCTTCAAAATGATCGTTATCCCTTAAGGGAAACAGAGCAACTCCGGATTTAGAGGTAGCATTGCCGTAGGTGATAAAAACCTCAGAGTTCTCTTTCACATACGACATACTGTGCGAACCAGAGACTAAAAGAAGGGTCAGAATCCGGATAGAACCTTGTTTTGAAATATAACATGTATATGAGCTTTTGAATTGCAGACGCGTTATATTGACTGCACCCAAGCCAATACCGATGAGAATTCAAGATTTTTCATGGGAACCATTTCGAGATGACTTCCAATTTACTGTTGGAGCACTTACTCAGATCCGGAATAATCCTACATGGCCCCGGGGTATGGTTGTACACTCGTTTATTGACGTCCAGCATAAGTCTAAAATAGACGAAGGGTCATTCCTAAAGTATTTTAGAATATTTGTGAGATAACATGTAATTCAGGAATCGGGCAACAGAGAACGGATATTTCGAATTTCGTTGCGGGACCCGTTAGTATTTTCAACTTCGGCAAGCCGTCCCCTAGTTTAGTTCCTGTTTGATAAAGCACCGGGAAATCAAGCAAGTAATCTGTCCATTATTGCCAGTCAATCCCCTGTGGAACTTACTCCTGATTCTTACGTTTTCACTACTGTGAGCGTTTAAATTTGACTATAGTTTAAACCTACATAAATCGAATAATAGCTGAACATAGAAAAGCTAAAATAATCCATAAACAAAGCCGATGAATAATATCCTTTGGAGTTGAAGGGATCATCTGACTGAAACGGTCACTTATTCACAGATAAATAAATACAATTGAGAGGATGAATAGACATTTAAGTAGAACACACGTATTTAAAAGATGTCAGGAAAACTGTGAACTATATGTATCTGCTCTGACCTTTAAAAATTTTAAGGTTTCTCTATGAACATTTTCTGTTGCTATGGATAACAGATAAAACCTGTTTCATTTAATGTATTTTCTAAAAAAAATTATCAAATCTGAAATGTTAGTCAGGTCACAAACGTTTAATCACAGAGTGTATGTGCTGTCGAACAATAGAAGTTACAGATTAAGTAGAGAACAAATCCGTTTATCAGTGGAGCGTAAAATCAAGTCTGGAGCACAATTCTTCGAATTATAAGCACCTAATGTCTGGGGTCACTGAAAGGGTCAAAATCAATAGCCAGTGGGGCTTTGTTGCCAGGCCGAGTACTTCCACAGGCGGTTGGCAGCTGGCCCGCTCAAATTATGTTCAGACAAATGCAGTAACTATGAATAAAACAGGATAATTACTCTTTTCCAAGAATATTCTCAAAATCCACATATCTAAAAAAATATATCATCCTGCATCATTCAGTTTGACCCATCTAACAAATCCTATAATCGAATACAAACAAAGAACTACACTCTAAAGACTTTAATGAAAACAATAGCTTAACAATCTTACAAAATATTAATCTCATAAACCTTAGCGGTATTGAATCCGTAATGTTCCTTTATCACATATCCAGGCAATGGATAGGAGGCAAGCAATGTCTTCGTGAATTTGACATTATAACTAAAATCAAAATCGAGCTTATAATTATCAGAAATTACTCTATGTGTTCAAAAACTCACGTATTCATATATTTCTGGTCCGCAAGTGGATGACGATCTGGATCTCCAACAAGGATTCGAACACTTGCCTTGGAAGAAATCCTTTAAAATCGTTTAATCTCTGTTAAGGGAACGCCCTACCGCTTTAGCCACCGAAAAACCAATTCAGCAAAATCTGAATCGTAAAACATGTCGCCCAATACAATATACGACAGCTTTGATTTCTGGAATTCGATGATTGGAAATTATGAACAGCTATTCCTAACCGAGAGTGACGCAAGCATAACTGAGTCATTCTGCTGATCCAAAAAGTTGGCATCTGAGTAAACCACACTAGCATCAGAAATTTGGTTTAATCGGAAGTTTAATTTAGTAGCTAACAGTGCAACTAAAGCAAAACAATCAAGTGGTTGTATTAGACAAGATCTTACTTTTGTCAATATCATTTGCAATAATCGTCTGGGCATTACATATTTTAGCGGCGATGCTCACGGAACCGCAACCAGCTCCAAAGTCAAAAACATTCGATTGCGAAAACAGACCCTGATTGTCGAGCATATACCTTCATTGAAAACTAATAAACAACGCGGAATTTAATGCAAAACCTAGTAACGCTCTGTCCGCCAGGCCAATAAAAAGCCCAGTAAGGATCCGGAAAGGGACATTTATCTGGTGTGCTCATCCACAGAGGACTTTGCTCAGTTATTAGATGGAACTTCAATGAGGGGGTTATGCTTTCCCTGGCGACTACAGTATTTCGCAGGATCCACTTAGCTGCATAACGCATTTCCTAAACAGAAGTGATACCGTTTCAGTCGAAAAAGCAAGAAATCATGCATTTGTAAGGGTTTAATCAAAGTGAGGCATCTGACTGGAAATTTTTGGTAAAATTGGTATGAACGCGTATTCGCCATACCAAATACTTTGCAATTACATTCTCAATATTTTTACTGATCAAGTATATAGCACAACGTGCCGAGACGGAAGTTGAGAAAATAAAGGAAATACCAAGATAACTAGATACGTCGCAAATACCACCCTATGTTTCTGAAACTGAAAACAAGTGCGTCGCAGTTTTTATAAATCCTATTATGATAAACATGAAATCCACGGTTGAAAACAGGCAACTATAGCTCACCAAAACTTAGGAAAACAAAAGACCGAACTATATTCAATGTTATAGAAAGTCGTCACTCTTTACCCCAAAACAAATAGAACCACAGTCGAAAACACAGTACTTGCTTCCCATACTTGCTCAATCGACTCCCATAGAGTTATTAACATCCCAATTATTTCAACGTAAGTCAGTATCGACGACACAAAACCATGATATGAACGGAAACACCGCCAACCAGACAAAGCTCTTATACTTGTAAGAAATATTTTAGCTGTTCCTGAATGCCATCTTATAAATGAAACATAAATAACAGAAGTAAAAGTTAAAATCTTCATAGTAACCCACGAAGAATAACAACAAAATAACAGATTAGTCGAAGAGACCGAAACCCATGTCATCATCGGATTCTTCCTTTGGCTCTTCCTTCTTCTTTTCTTCAGCTAAAACAGTAGTTTAGTAAGCAAACAAACAATCGATTTCACATACAACAAAAATGCAAGTACTTATTATATAGGGTAAGTCAAATTAGGCAGACCTCTCACAGGCCAAGAATATTCTCAAAAATTGAAGGCCCCGTACACACGCAGACTCAAAGCCAAACATAAGCTCCCTCGATTTTTTTCGAAATAACAATTTAAGGTATAAAATTTTCATATAGTACTATTTTCATACCTCGGCCCGGGCCGAAAATTGAGAGGTCTGAAATTAGGATGAATATCCAACGATAACTAACGATGAGCCATCAAACACATCCACATTTCAGTTAAATTAACTAACCCTTGGGGGCAGCAGCAGCAGATGTGGCAGCAGCAGCTGGGGCAGCGGATCCTCCTGATGGTACAGTAGCAAGCTTCTTCTTTCCTTCGGAAATGACTTCGGCAACAGTCTTGCCGGAAAGGGCCTCTACAACCTTCTTGGCTTCCTCCATATCGCAATCGAGGGATCCAGCTCCTAAAAATTCATTGACCAATACATTAATGGAATGACAAACCGAGGATGTTGAGGATATCCTGGGCGGATGGGCTGGTGTTACCGCCAAGATTGGCCAATAAGTAAGCTCCCAAGTACTTCATTACTGAAAGAAAAGTTAATATTAGTAATAAAACAGAAGTAAAAGCAAGAACAAGAAGGAAAACCCTTAACACTTAAGATCATTCACTTTTAACGCTAAAATAACGGGCGAAAATTGCAAAAAGAAGGTCCACATAGGCAAAATCCAAAAATATAACTAAAATTTTAGGATTGGCCTGCAAAAGTGTCTTTTATTGTTGGCTGCTGGCCCAACTATTTACCATCACGGTATTCGCTGCAGGACCCGGTTGTATTTTGAAAGGTTAATTTCAATTGATTTTTGAAGATTTTTGGAGATCTTGGTTTCCGGACATATGTACATTATAAACCAGTTTACTGTCTTGAAATGAACGAAGTGTGGATGTTGGCTATATAACTGGAATCTTAGATTAGCGGAAAGAGCATAAAATTTTCATATATATTCGTACTCTGTACGTGCTTTGTTACACAGCGCATTTTCCCTTCTGTATTGCAGATTCAAGAGTTCATCTCCAGGATTACAAGCATTTAACCCCTGTTTTCAAGAAATAAGCTTAACGAGGAGCAATATTTATGTGGGCTACCGTAGCTAACATCACGCGTTCAATTGAGGCCGCTGCGCAGCTAGTCTTGCGGTGCGTGTCGTGTAGGACGCGAGCGGTTCGCGGTTTTGTGAAAGCGTTTTATTCCCCGGAATCCCGTCGTGCCGTCCACGATGATGGAATCTGACTTTTGAAAATCTGAGCACCTGGCTAGAAATTTCACAATTTTGCTTTTTTATTTTATTTTTTAACTTTTCACAATGCGCGGTGTTCAATGAAAGTCATCAATCCAATAATTAACATTTGACCCTTACGGCTGAAGTCCCGTCGCTTATTCAACCTTAATTGGTGCCTCATTAAAATAAGTATTCCTTGTTGTCAGTTAAATTTGCAGTTATTAATTTTTGTTCTGTTCAATGTATATTGATGGTTTAGAATGCGTTAACACATGTTTGATTTGTTTGTGCGGAATCTTTAGCAATCAGTGTCTGATTTGTCTTACTTGAAATTAAAATTAAATTTAATGTTGCTTCATAGTTTTAGAGACGTTCCAACTATTAGTTCGTTTCAGAGTTTTCAAAATAGACTTTCGGATTTTCAGTATGTGACCCACGATTTATTTTGTATAAAACTTTGAAGAGTTGCGTATATATATATCATCATTAAAAGTCTATTATTTGTTAAATATTATCAGAACTTAGTAATAAGGTGGGTTATTTTCCAAATTCAAATTATCTTGATTGCTGACGTGACTTTCTCATTTGTGCGGATTTTGTTTCACAAAAGCGACAATATATCCAAATCATCTTTTTCTTAATTTGCACTCAAATTACTGTTTTAAAATTCAACTCAATTTATAGGTATTTGCAAATGTGGTTCACTTGTTCTCGCACCCTTTGCATTGTTTGAATCTATCTATGTTTCTTATTTCACTTTCTTCTTCTTCTTCTTCTTTATTCACGTCGTTTACTTACCTGTTGTTTGTAGGCTTCTGTGGAGTACTTGATGTCCGTTGATGTTGGGTACGTCTACAGTCGACCCTTCAGCTGCAGCGAAGTGGGTCACATCTCCACCTAACTCATCCCCTGCCTCTACTGCATCACAGTACACGCCTCAGGCAACAGCTCCCCACCAACTACCGGGTACCTCGTATCCTGTGCCTGTACAACAACAGAATCCAATTGTGACCCACCACCAAAACTTTCATCCCCATTATCAAAATCCGACTGGGTTTCCCAACAATTACGGAAACATACCGCCTGCACAGTCGCTCAAGTCTCTTCCGGCCAGGAGCACAGAAAGTAGTAAGTTTAAGATTCATGCGATGTTTAAATGCAACACTTATTGTGAATAATTATATTATGGAAACCTGTCCGTAATATAATTGACGTGTCATTTTGAATTACGCTATTATTTTGATCCAAAATTCAAAAAATCAACCGAAGTGTTGTAAAAGTCTATTTCCAGACCCAGCCTGTCATCCTTCAACAAGTGCAACTTGTTCTTCAGCCGAACCGCAACCATCGACGTCCACGGCAGGCAGCTCGGCCTGTTCCGAGGGCCAGATGACATCGTCGTCTACGGTCGCCTCATTTTCATCGAGAAGAGCCCGGTTTACTTTTCGGCTGGGAGCTAAAGCCGCTCAACGACTGAAGCGGATTGCAAACTTTCAACCGCAAACGTTAAGGAGGATAGGTATGCTTTAGACAGGAAGCTTCCGTTTCAGGTGCCGATGAATATTAGCAATCAATATGCTTTTAATCACTTTTGAAGTCATTGGTTTTTATCCCATCTTTATATGCTAGGCAATATCACCTAGTCTCCCCCCTTTCTGCTTCAAAGCCTACGCTAAAAGATTAGAATACGTGCCCTTTCCTCCTCCTGGTGATCAATGTACTTTGCCGTTCGAATATAGTACCAATGATAAAAAATTGTTTATCACTTTTATCTAGACTGCCTATCATTCCAAAAATATTCAGCCAACCATGGAAGTTTGTCCTCGGTTAACATTGATTTGTACCGTTCCAGGCTTTGCTTCGATTCGTGTCGGAACCGATGACACTATTTCTGTTGCTGACGCTCCTTCACCACCGTTACCGTTAAAGGAAGAGAAGATAGAGCCGCTTGAGGAAATGTAAGATTCAACTGATGTTACTTGTCTGATGTAGATTTTTAGGGATAATAAATCTAATCGAGCCTCAAGTGCGATGGGAACAGTTCCTCCATCGCCGGCAGCTGGTCCCTCTCCACAACTGAATCAGCAACAAGGAACACCCGCAAGCCAATCCGCCCCTACTCCTGTTCCATGTCAACCTGGTTTCGGAGGACCCGAAATGCCGCAAGGAATGATTCCACAAGGGGCAGTACCTCTAGGGATTCCACCGCAAGGGGCAGTTTCACAAGGACCACCTTCTCTGCAGAATAGGCCACCTGGACAGGTCGTCAACAACAATAGCCCCCTGTTAGCTGGACTTTTAAGGTATGCTTTCTCTCAATAATATAATTTAGCCCGAGAGTTTGTATCAACCTGCCTGGCATACTCGTTATACTAAACATTTTATTATTGAGTTGATTGTTACCTTACTTTCCTAATTCAGTAATCAACAACCACCACCTGGAATGCAGCCGAATCAAGGACAACCGCAAATGAATCCTGCTGCCCAGAGGTGAGTATTTTGTTATATATTTATTATTCAGATTTTTGATATTTAGGTCGTTTTCCCCGTATCAATACCCACCTCAACCTGGTATGGTTTCACATCAGCAAGTCCAACCAATGGATCCTCAGCAAATGCAAGCTATGCATGTAAGTTCCTTTTAATTATTGTGATGGAGTTACGTTTATAAATTAAACATTGTCCTTTTGTTTGGGCTGATTTTTTTGTTGTAGCTTTTTATGCCTATTTCGAATAAGTCCTTGTTACTTGATTGCTTGCAGAAGATAATTGTAATACTTTTTTATACTTTAGGAGCAACGGCAACGAATGATGATGCATCAACAGGCTCTGCAGCATCAAATGGCAAACCAAGTGGGAGGACCATCGCCACAAGGAGCCCACATACAGGTATACTATTAATGTCTTCCTACAATCTAAAAGTAAATTATTTTTAGATGCAACCTGGAATGCCTGCCCATCCTCAACAAGTCTATTATAATCCGCAGCAAGGAGGACCTCAAGGACCTCCCAGGGTGCCGATGGTAAGCATAATATTAACCTGTAGATGCCGCTTTTGCTTTGTTTACCTATTTATTAATTATCTGCTTATAGAATTATCCACCTGGTTCGATGCCTCCTGGTGCCATGCCAGGCCAACCCCTCTATCATGGCCAACCTCAACGGATGCCAATGTCAATGCCACCTGGTTATCCTGGTGGCCCACAGGGACCCCCTCAAGGAGCGATGGCTCCCCAATTTCGCCCTCAAGAGGTAGGATTCAGTTTTACCTTTGTTCTCGAATTTATATTTTATATTCTTTTTAGGAAGCACCACCTCCTAAGAAAAAAAGGAAGCCAACAAAGAAGCAACAACAGAAGGAAGCTGAATTGGCTGCGGCCGCCGCTGCACAAAATGCGCAACAGCAGCAGCAACAGCAGATGATGGTCGGACATCCGCAACATATGGGGGTACGTTTTGTAGAAGTTGAGGTTTCAAATTGCTACGTAAATCCAGTAATTTTTATGTTGGTCCTTAATCACAGTAGTGCTCGGTATACAAGTTACTTTTTTGCTACTACAATGATATATATTTAGCCTGGCGGTATGATGGGTTACCCGCCTGGAGGCCACGGAGGCTACCCGCACGGACCACCTCAATATCCTCCTGGATACCCACAAGGAGCGACCCCACAACAACAACAGATGTGGCAGCACCAACAGGTAGGATCATTTTCCTCTTTTTAAGGTCACCTTCCCATGTTCATCTTGCGACATTATATATCGCAGAAAACGTTTTGTCCTTGCAACGAACCTAGTTCTCAGCAGCTATGCCTTCACTCTTTTATTTTCCATATTGTAGATGCAGCAAAGGATGATGTTCCAACAACAACAGCAGCAGCAGCAACAACAACAAGCTGCTGCCGCAGCCGCTGGTCAGCCCGGTCAATGGCCCCAGCAACGACCTCCCGTGCCGTATCCACCTGTCAATCCTGTTATGGGCATGGAAAATGGTCCCGCCTCGGTTCATCCGCCTGTCTCGCAAAGGACGTCAGCGGAATTTTCTCAGGAAGGAACAAGTCCCGCCACACCGCTTCAACAGGTTAGTATAAGTATAATTGATTAAAAAAAAAGTTAAATTAGAGAACATTTTTCGATTGATAAAATATCTCCTGCGATAATAGCTTTCTTACATATTTCTAAATGGTTGAATGGATATAATTACTAGGATAAATAGTAAGCGTATGGTATATGTAATCTCACACTCTCGGGAAGTGGCGACATGATCAAACCAAGACCGTCAAATTCAATGATCTCTCTTACAGCCAGCTGGAATGTCGCGGACTGATTCGCATCCCAACATGTTTGGATTCATCAGCTCCAATCCTGCCTCCTCTAATACGGACACCACCTTTGACAAGATATGGAGCGGAGATGGTGATGGAGACCTTGGAGACCTGGACGATATTGAACCCATGAACGAACTCAGTTGCTCCAGTTCATTGTTAACTGATGGTAAGGTTTGAAAAGTTTTCTATAAATGTGAAAGGAACCAGTGTTAAAAATTGTTTCAAATCTTATTGTGTATTATGTTTCTTTCGGTGTATTGTCTGTCTATTCATCGACTGAAAGTCAGGCAAAATTTCTAATCATTGTGATAATTATTCATGAAAACTAAATCACAAGAATGACATCTAGGTGCGTTAATGGATAACTCCAATGACAACGGAATTGCGAGTACAAGCTCACCGGAAAAGTCAACACCAACACCCAATGGAGACAGGATAGGTGAGAGAAGTGAGATCGTAATTGATACAAACTATTCAGTCGGTTTCTCGGAATTATGATACTAGTATTATTCTGTATTATTTGAAAAAGGTGCTATAAGGTTAAAGCCTGATTATTTTACAGATTCGTCAATAACGTCAGTTTTGGAAATGGTTTCGAAGAGTTGTTCGCAGTCCTCGCAGTCTGGGCCTACAGTTTCTCAGCCGATTACAGTAACTGCCAGCAATGCGAATCCGCTGAAGAGAAGGCACAGTAACAGCCAAATGGGCGTAGTCAATATGGAGAACCAGAACACCGCACCCCAACAGCAGCATCATCATCAACATCAAGGTTGGCTTGGAGAAAATAAGATAAATATAATGCATTGTTCATCCTAACCCCTATGTTCCTGAGCGGAATAACCTATTAGTTTATACAAATGAATCTGAAATGTAATACATTCTTTGCGCCAAAATTACATGCGTAGCACAAGAGCCTACTCATATTCATTAAGCATCATATAAAGTTATGTCTGATAGCAAAATATTCCTTGTTTAAAGTGCCGATAGTCGAGCAATTGAGACTAGTACCCGTTTCTTTTTTAGACCATCGTTTTGTGCAGAATGTTCCGCTACCACAGTCTATGCCGCCAACACATCTACAACAACACCATATGCAGCAACTACATGGTACGAACGATTGAATATAAAGTAACAGAGCAAGAAGCCCACCTCAAGACCTAAACTGGTTAAACTACTGCGTTATATACAAGTTGTTGGGGAAATAGTATATTGCGAAACTATAAGTCGGCATTTGTCTTGATTTAACTATGAGATTCTGAGAATAGAAATTTGGGGTTGACTGTAGTTCATATCAGTTTTCAAAATTCTAAATCCGGAATTTTTTTTTTGAAAAAGGTGTGTTCTGAATTATACGCCGTGAAAACCCTACTTTATTCAGCTCAAAATGCGAACACGGGACCAGGAAGGCCGAAGCAGAACGGGGATAGTCGAATGGTTAATGGACACGAGGGACCACCAGTGGGAAAAGTACCTAACGGATCTCGCAGCCACACCTCAGCCAAGATGACCAATAGGGAACCACCACAAAACTCAGACCAGATTGCTCAACTGGTAAACTCGATCATGAAGGAGGAAAAGCGAAAAAAGGCCGTCGAAATGGAGCTTAAAGTGAGTTGAATAAACGCGACATATGTAAAATAAGAACTGACTGTACAGTTCCGAAAGTACCGCTCCGACTTGTGGAACTGCTAGAGGATCATGGTCCCATTTCCCTCACTTATGAGGTTTTGCGAGTTTTTATAGTCTGTAACATATGATACTACGAAATCCTTTTAACAACATAATGTAACAGGAATATTATATTTTTAGGCTAAAAATCCCCGCAAAGGTCGTCGGAAAGCGGACATGCAAATCAAAGAAGAAACACAAAATGAAGATGAAATCTTTGATGGTAAGGTTATAAAGAACTTCTTTGCTCGTCAGTGCGCTCTGTTGCTAACTTTGTCTTCTACAGTAACCTATTAATTCGTTTTAGGTCGGCCTAGAAACACAATGGCCGCTGCCACCGCCAACTTCACCCAGGTGCTGGCCCGACAGACAGTTATGTTGCAGCAACAGCATATTCAGGTGAGCAAGCAAGAACGAAATTAACCGTGGGGTGGTCCACTTAGCTTAACCGACTGGACATCATTTGAAATCTTCTGGAAATATAATTACACACCTAAAACAAGATTTACTAGCAAACAATAATATATTGCTTTCCGAGTTGTATGCGTTGATGTGCAACAACTTCGAACAGAGCCGATTCCAAAATAATTATTTATTGAAAGTCGTAAATCCCTTTCAGACCTTTAACATAACCTTCATCTATTTTAGCCGAAGCAATAGTCTTTTAAATGGTTAGCCGAGTCAGTCAGACAGTCCTTTCTTCTATTCAACTCTCCTTCTCCTCGTTTCCGCGGCTGGTCCGCTCCTTGTGCTCCAATTGCTCAATCACCGCTCCGTATCCCGTGCAGATTATCCGGACTACGGTATTTTCTACTCCACATACATACTTCCCTTGTATCCTGTACCCTAACTATAGCCTTTTTGTTGGTTTATCTCATTTCTTGGCTCCCATTCACAGGGTTCCAAAACTTCCAACAACAACGACTTTGCACCGGCTCAAACCGGTTTTTAGCGTATCAGGCACTAATTTAGAATAGCAGTGTCAAAAAATCAGGTAGATAACTCAAATTCCCTTTTGTAACACCGCTGATTCTAAATATGAGTCTGTTATATCCTGTCATATTCTCCCTAATACTAAACAAAGGTGCTCGTTCCAAAAATATACGTTACTCAGCCCCCAATCCGTATGTGACCACATTGTGTTTGTTGTAAAATACTTTTATTATTGATATTAATATTATTATTTATTTAAATATATACATTTCTATTATATGATAAGCAAGAAGAATATATTCATCTGGGTATGCTAGTCACATTTTTCTTCTTCTGATGTTACTATAATTGTAATTTTATTCCAATACCGTACTCTTCTCGTTTTATGTTCTCTTTCAATTGCATAAGCTCTACGGCGTTATTGTGGCGCATAGAGCAATCCGGCATCTAAAGGACTCTTCTAGAAAAGATTGTCAGTCCTTTAAAGTCATGGTTTGCAGACACTAGACCTTTAAATTGCTCTACAACCCACATATGCCTTTCGTAGGTAATAGGTAGATTCAGTTGTCCTTCTTTATAAAGGTGATTGCAAATGATATAGTTAATTTGTACTCTACAACTATAGTCGATACCAATATCGTTAACAATTAAAGGACTGTGCTATTTGTCGACTCTTAGCTAGAACAATATTACTATAGCTCAGCCCATCGCCCCGCCCTTTCCCTTCTTCAGTTACATTGTCATATACACCTTGGTACTATTCTACGATACAAGTTTATTCATGATTTTACTTATGCCAAAAGCTCAATTCGAAAATAACCTTTTTATTAATATTATTATTAATATTCAACATAGTTGCCTTTAAATTCACTTCCTAAACAACCTAAGATAAGCATGTCAATGGTGCTTTAGAGTATTTTCTTAGAGCAAATGTGCCCTGATGTTAACATCTTGCTCTAATAGCAATGCTCCACAGCTCCCCATATATCCTACCGTAACAAAAGCTAGGTTTCTAAATGAGAAAGATGATTCAGAAATAATCTCTATAGACGAGAAGTCTAGCTCGTGATACGGACTTTGATATACATTACTATCCTGAATAACACCCCGATCTCCCCAAAACGAACCTCAGCGTCGCGATAAGGGTTACGGTATTACAGAATCCTTTTCGTGGCGGGAGTTTGTGCTGCCTTGTGAATCAGTCCTGTCTACTACATTATGTACATTACATCTATATTAATTGTTCTTTCTCTTTTTTTGACTACCCGAGACTCAGCAAAGCCTTGTGTTCTTCTGATTATTAAGATAGATGAATTTATTATTTTAGTTGAACTATTCTTTCTTATGTGTTTATATATTTATTATTACTGATCAATCTCCTACACACAGTTGATATTCGCCCGTTTTTCATATATAAAGAGAGGAATAAATCTAATTATTGACTTAATAACTGTACATAGAGTCTCTTTACAAAACATAAAGACATTTAGTGAGTATGAGTAGCGACTGCCAGCCCCGCCCCTTCTGCAACCTGCCCACAGCGCCGTTTTCTGACCCCGCTACAGTATGCCGCGCCGATATTTAATGCATTTTTGTAAATAGGAATCTTATAGAGTTGCCCAACTCATACTGTACGAGTAGGGACCTTCTCTATGACTCATATTGATCGCTAAATCGATAACCGGGCCAAGTCATCTACGATTACGCGTTGTGAGGATTTTACGTTCTTCAATGGATGGAACTAATCTAATTTGAACTGATAAAAACAACTATTTTGGGGAGAATGATATTCGGAACGGCATAGTTACAGTGGGTTAAGCATGCCAACCGCACAAATTAATCCATAAAAACAAAATAATTTACAATCTCAGCATAGTTACAGTGGGTTAAGCATGCCAACCGCACAAACTAATCCATAAAAACAAAATAATTTACAATCTCAGCAGACATCTCAAGGGGCCGAGCCAGGCTTCTGGAAAGTCGCTTTTATTTGAGGTCTCGATATCACAGGCTTAATAAAAAAAGAAATCAACAATAAATTCATTTTATTTCGGTCATTCTTCACAATATATGACTAGACTTTAAGTTAACAATCAATTTGTTTGCATGCACAATAATCTACCTAGCGTTAACTTTATATACACAAAGACAGATCATATTAAATAAGTATTATTTTCATAAATATGCTAAATACCCAGAATAGAACATTTAAATTAAGTAGAAACTTTATAGAGAGCATGTGATTTGTCACATTAATCTATGGACCGGACTCTTTAACCAAGTTTCTACTATAAATTGATACTGGAGACACGTTTCATTATATAGCTCATTTTCAAGACGGGGGGTTGGATAAACGTATTGGGATCAATAATGGGCGGAGCTAATCGAATCGTTGTGACTTGGTGATTGTGGGAGGAATGGCACTTACGGTAGTTCAGTTTACGTTGACTTGTTTATAGGGGGCGGTTTTTATATTTGAGTAAACGTAGGGTGCACAGGGCGGAGCCCATTATACACAGGGCAGAGGTTATGGTTGAACTTGTCTGCTACTATAAGGGGATTGAGACAGGATGATTTAATTGGAATTTCTAGAGTTCGGAAGTTATAATCCCGGTACTAAAATTTCTATAAGAAATTCCGTGGAATATTCCGTGTCACTCCTCTAAGAGTAGCAGACTCTAGGATACCCGTAGATTGTAATATAACAGATTGATTTGTTCCATCTTTTTAGAATACACCGTAGTTCTTAGTCTGGGCAGCTCGCTTAAGGTCTAATGCCAGCTCGTCCACTTCTCTAGGGTCCACCTTATGGCCGTGGTCAGAACGGGTTACCGACCGGATTGAACGAGTCGATTTGGTCTGGAAAAGAAAATATTTGAAACAAAACATTTGAATCCGAAATGTGTTATATCTCTTTGGTGAAGCTAGTTTGATGTCCCAACAATAAAAACTCATACTGTCTTATTGATTAGGCTCTGGAATAATAGAACTGTAGAATCCAAGTCGCTGGATAGATTTCCTGTTAAAGATATTGTAATCTTAAACAAATATGTATTATTTTCCTATTCAATATTTAAAATATACTTTTCTTGCTAAAAAGCGAACTCACCCTCTGCATAGTATTGTATTCGGAGGATGGTCTGGCTCTCATTGGAACGGTTGGGATTATTCGCTCGCCTAAAGAAGAACTTCAAGTAAGATCTTAACTACAGTAACCTAACAACTCCAGTAGGTTTCTTTTCGATTCGAATCAATTACAATAAATTCTTGACTAATAGTTCATTGATTTGTATCCTAATATTTGAATTGTTCTTTTGGCGGGCTTACCGGTTAGCCATTCGTGTCTTAAGGCTGCGGTAGCTGACATTCTGTCGTTTGCGTTTGTCTCCAGCAAGGAATCCACAAACTGTTTTGCCAGTTCCGAACCGGACCAGAACTATAACAATGTATATATAGTGTTATTCAAGATGAATAATGGAGTGTTACTTGCGTATTTTAAGGAAGTTTTGCGTATATTTTTCGTTTTCGAATACTTTCAGAGCCATTTTCGGCGAGATTCTTTTTTAACACTCCACTATATAGCCTTGTAAACATAGACTTCTAAACTTTTTTAGTTTGTAGAAAGATTCTTGTTTCCTTTCCATTCAATTTCATTCAAAAACATTTTTTCGATCCAACTCCTCAATTAGTTTGGCTTTTAGATGGTCAATGGTACTGCGTTGACTTGGTCGTCCCGATTTTCCTGGGAAAGACTCAACTAGAACCAAGAACCCCAATTATAGTACAGAATTATTAATATTAAGGTCTAGAATTGTAATTATAAAATGTTGTTACCTGTGGATAATATACATAATTAGCAGTAATAATATGTGTATACAATCGACTCCTACAATCATCATCAAATGGCATTATACCGGACATTAAGATATAAGCTATTACTCCAACTGCCCACATATCAACCTACAACAAATATATAAATATAACATTTATGTTTCAGTTATCAAAAAAGTAAACAGTTTGTTTTTAAGAATTTATTGGACTTATTGATGGGTTATATATGAGTTCTTATTTTAAAATACTCACCTTTTCCGTGTAAGGAACTCGTAGCAATAATTCTGGAGCAATATATTCCGGTGTTCCACAAGTCTCTGTCATAGTTTCATTTGGCCTCGTAGACTGGTGTGCCAGACCAAAATCAGTTATTAATAATCTGAAAACTGAGATATAGTCGAATTCAAAAGGAATAATGCAGTATCTCTGCGTATTATGAAGGAATTTTTTCGTTTTTGGAACACTTTCAGAGCCATTTACGAATATTTCAATTTTGAACACTCCGCTTTCACTTTAGGATTCGACTATAACTAGATTGTAGAAATTGGCATCTTAATGGAACAATTTGCAAAACATTGCATCGGCCGGGAATCGAACCCGGGCCGCCCGCGTGGCAGGCGAGCATTCTACCACTGAACCACCGATGCTTGTTGATTGTGTAGTCTAACCTTGCTTGTGGTCTAGTATCGCTGTACAACAGGTTCTCTGGCTTGAGATCTCTATGTGTAACACTAATTGAATGTAAATAAGCTAGGCCTTGTAACAGCATCTGCATTGCCTGACGAGCTTCCGATTCGGAATATCTAAAACATATTAATCAGAACTTTCAAATATATTTGGAACATTGTATTTCTATTTTAGAGCGGGCCTGTTATTTTCAGTTCTACGATAACTTTACAATATATTTCCTTTACTAGCTTATGAATTATTACTATATCTTACCTGCCCTTGGCTACAACGCGGTCATACATTTCTCCACCGGAAGCCAACTCCATAACAATAAACAACCGGGAAGACGATTTGAAAACCTAAAATTTAGAATAAATTGGACTGTTTAATTTATTTTAAACTTTTTCGCTTGTTAAAAGAAAAGTAAAGGTAAATACTTTGTTTTTAACCCTCATTCTTGTCGATTTATCAATTGAAAATACGAAAAAGATTATACAAATAGCTTTTTGACTACATTTGTCCGAAACGACAACAACCGAAACCATTTTTCGCGTATTCCTTATTTGTAAAATAAAAGCTGAATGAGACTATATATTGTATTATTCTTCTTGCCTACCTCTTCTAGTCTAATAACATATGGATGTGATACTCTGCTTAGAATATTCAGTTCATTATTCACTGAACCACAGTCAGAAGATACTAATTTAACAGCAAAGAACTTCCTAGTAACACGGTGCTGCACTCGGAGAACCTAAAACTTTTTTTAATCTTTGAAAGATTTGAAAATAAAATATTAACTTTCTGCAAAACAAGTATTCGCATTTAATTCAACCCTAAGTTTTTTCAAATCCGAATACGAAACCGTTCAAACACGACTGTGCAATTACGAGACTGTTCTACCTCAGGGCTGGCAAAAGGCCGGCCCGGGCCGACTTCCCAAATTTTCGGCCCCGGGCCGGCCCATGATATTCCCAGCCCTATTCTACCCTTTCATCGACAGGATCTTGTATATTGGACGAGAATTTTACTTTATATTGCCTACCTGTGAGAAGCTGCCTTTTCCAACAACAGCTAATATTTCGTATTTACATACAAGACGGGAGTCAAGTCTCATAGCAGGACGATCATGAAAGACTTGACATTCAGATGGAATAGGCATTTCTCCACCGACCTAAACAACTTTGTTAAGAAGTAATAGAGTAGAGTTTAAGTTTATAAAAAGAATATGAACTCTATGATAAAGGTTCGTTAAACATTTTTGGATTGAGTTAAGTTCGTTTATAGAAAACAACCAATTCTTGAAGTCTTCAGCTTACATAGTCGGCGGACTTATCGCTTGCAGATAAAGGTCAAATAAATTATATTTAGAGCATAACTTTGCCCTAATTGATATAATAACGACTAATAAATTTGCAGTTCGCTCAGTAACCCCTTGCAAGCGATTAGTCCGCCGACTATACAGCCCTTGGATACATACTTCGGCTCCCGAATCTTATAGCATGATCCCTTATCCTTTACATTTGTGGTTAGCATTATGATTTGTTACGCGGCTGGTTAAACTGGCAAGTGACTTGCTACTAGCTAGCTAAACGCAATATTACATCCGAAACCGGCCGCCGGAAGGGCTCAGGTGTCAAATCTGAGTTGTTGCAAAGCGTTGAAATGCAATTGCGACACTCCGCTGGTGCGTATTTTGCACGCCCGTCGCGATGTTGAAAATTGCATTAGGAATCTAGTAATATTGCAATATTGCTGGTGAGAATCTGAATTTGAGATAAACAAATCGATTCTATAACTTTCCGTTTAACTGACAAACTGTTCAATAAAATGTAAAGCTTGCTCGAATGTATAATCTGTATCAGTAGGTTTCACTGCAGTATCTTAAGAAGCACATGTTTTATATGAATGGAAGCCTTGTCTTCAAAATTACATTAATTTTATATAACACCGCTTCTGCCACAGGATACCGCGTTCTTTTCCCTATATCGGCTTGCAAATTCGTTGATCCTCTGGCTGTGGCTCTATCTCAAGGGTCTAACCACTTGAGGCTAGCAACTGAACCATTAATCAGAGAGCAAAAACGGGTACGCAACCTAGGTAGCGGTGAAATCGGAAACCGCGGTGATAAAAAAGCACAAAATAGAAAGAATATGAGATATTTCAAGTTATAAAAATGCTTCTGATGGTACTTTAAGCTGTTCGAAGGGTTGGATTTTTCATCCTCTTATGAAAATTTGCTTACTATACTGCAAAGTTGAATGGTCAAATCCGATTGAAAACATTAGATAATAGAAAGGTTTTAGATTTTGAATTTCAAGTGTTTAGTTTTTAATTTAATTGTAAGGGTTGGTTTGCCTTGTAAAGGAAGATCACATCCTTATTTACTACAAAATAGACGATTTAGTTATGTTTAAATGCAAAATTAAGGCTTTATACGAAAAATAATACTAGAAAACAGCTAAAGCTAGAACAAGCCTGCCCGAGAATATGTTTGCCAACTAATGAAATAGCCATTCCCAAATGGCAAAGACTGCAAAATTAATGAAAATTAACCCATAAAGAGCCGGGAAATGGCTAATAGACGGCCAGTAGCGGGTAAAGCTCCAGTAGCCAAAGTATATATGAGTTATTTAAAAACTGTAGACCTTTAAATAGATCGGTAGCGCGGTGTTATATTTTCTGCGATATCATAAAGTTCGGATTGATTATCTATCAAAATCTAGACAGGTATTTATTTCAACAGTTTCAAACAGTACAGCTTATTTCATAAAGATTTTTTGATATTAAACATTTTGATAAATAAAGTTAGTTAATAACTGATTTTGTAGGTAACATTTATCTTTGAATGTTTTATAAACTGTGTAATAATATCAAAAAGTACAAGTTCAAGTGAGAAAGAAGTTCTCAAGTGATTTCAAATAGTTAGAATTCTAGTTTTTACTGAGTACTCTGAAGAGAAAAGGTCTCAACACAAGGCTAGGTAGATTATATAATATGATTATTAACAAAAATACAATTAGAAGTAATAAAATAAATATAATAAAGTTAATAAAACCATTAAAGTATCCTACCGGTGGGGGCACAGTCTGGGCTAGTCCATTTGAATCTAGTCTAGTTTTGGCAAAAAGTTTGTGGAATATTCCTCGTTTTTGGCGAATCGGCACACCGCCGCCCGATTGTTTATTGCCCATTTTCTGAAAATAAATAATAAATTACAAAATATTTACAAAAAGAATAAGATTTGTAAAAGTACAAAGCTAATAAACTACAGAATGAGAAACTGAGCTGAAACATCATCTTATAAAGGTTGGACTAATGTTAATTGCTAGGAAGTTCTGTAAAGTTTCGAAATAACTAGGATTCTTTATTGAAAAATGAGTATTTTATGGCTATTTCTCAGAAAACTGACTAATAAACGAAATTCCTAAGAGTTTTTGATTATTATAACTATTCCAAAAAGTTTAGTTTCGTAAGGTAAGCTATAGTACATAACAAAAAGAAGACTGCAGTGCGCGCCGTTGTGTAAGGTTTGTAAAATCGCTCGTTCGGTGGCAAAATTGTAAAAACATTTTTGTAAGTCTTAACTTTTGAATTTGACAATAGCTAACAAACACTTTGCGTAATCTAGTTAAAAGATCTTTAGCACATCTGGATCAGACATAGTTTAAGTAAGAAACAAACAAGAGTGCAAGTTCAGACTTGAACAGCAACATTGTATTGAGCAGTCTTTTAATACTAATTTAAACTAAACGTGCTCTAATAACAACTCTTACAGTCCTTTAATACTAATTTAAACTAAACGTGCTCTAATAACAACTCTTACAGTCCTTTAATACTAATTTAAACTAAACGTGC
>JAQGAV010000561.1:0-30668 GCA_034691345.1 Phasmarhabditis papillosa
TCAAAAACCGGTCGCGACCGGTCGCGACCCGACCCGTCGCGACAGGTCGCGACCTGTCGGATTTTACCCAGCCTTGACATTTATAAATGAATTTTATAAATAATTGTTGAGACGGCATCGAACATTTGCAAAACCGCGCTGGGGGGACTACCAGACAATATCTGGCAGACATCAAAACTGTTATACTCTTTATCACGGACGTCCGGACATCTGATGACAGGCTTTTCTGGTATATTATATGAAAGTTTTTTTTAGGTTAATAATCTGTAATGGACTTAAATACGGAATTACAATTGATTAGATTTCAGAGAGAAGGGGTAGTTTATAATAATTAAACTTTGCTGGGTATTTCAACGTTCTATCCGTCTCGATAATACTTTCCTCTTTGAGACTAGGTATACTTGAACAAATACTATCATCATAAAAGAGTCTTCTTTAAACATTTGTTGTTTTTGAAAATAAAGCTCAGATATAGCTGAATGTGAACAACTGATAAATAGAGCTGCAGAACCGCGGATGTTGGCAGCAGCGTTAAGTCGAGCCCCAAAGACGCAGCTTTCATTTTGAACAAGTTCGGAAACGAGCTTTCCTATTTTAGGCGCTGAGGAGTCGTGAGCGAACTGGCGCCCAGTGAAGCCGAATTGCATGCTTTAGCAACTTTGTAAATGAGACTTTCTTTATTTAGGATTTAGTAGACTTTCTTGGAAGAATAATAATTTTGCCCACTCCTAGAAATATGGATAACGGGACGGGCCGGTCGTTTCTCAACCGTGGAACACAGTGAGGCGCTTACTTGGCTGGCACGTGTGGCCTTATCACCGCCGTTTATAGGATTTTCATCTAGTTCTTGTAGTTCTATCCGTATCGATAATACTTTCCTCTTTGAGACTAGGTACACTTGAACAAATACTTTCATCATAAAAGGTCTTCTTTAAACATTTGTTGTTGTTTTTTTTTTGAAAATATAACTCAGATATAGCTGACGGTGGCCAACTGATAAATAGAGCTGCAGAACCGAGGATGTTGGTACACTCGTTAAGTCGCTTAGCTGGCCCGCGTGGCCCTGTCATCACAGTTTATAGGATTTTCATCTCGGTCCTGTAGCCCTGTCTCTAAATTAAAAAAATACTTATAGAAACAGACGGAGAAATTGATAACATGGGAGTGGGCTTACGATACTTCTTTCATGGGAATAATCATGGGAATAATACAATCAAGACATGGGAGGACTGATTCTAGGTTCCTTAGTTTATAGAGTACATAAGAGGGAACATAACTACTAAAAGAATAGGAAGTAATACATATTGTTATTAAGCATATTGTTATCTCTCCCCTTTATATAATAAATATTTTACTTCTTAAAATTGTGAAATATACTATTATAATTAGTTCCGTTAGGCTGATCTCAGGAGTAATATAGTTTCTCTGGCTGACAGAGATGCCACAGTCCGAATTCTGCCGCGGAATCTTACCTGCGGTTCAAAATCAGAATGCCCTACGGAACTATATAATAGTCTCATGTTTTTGTTCTATGGGAGAATAATGAATAGAGCGCTGAAAACGTAAAATTGTCTCAAAACTCGAGGAACATAGCTTGGCTTACTGCTAAACGATAGATGGCGACTTTGCATCTCTAAAAAGTACACAAAACTAGTTTATATATTAAGTGTCTATTTAGAATTTGTACTCTTACTGTAAGTGGCAGGAGTTCTCAAATAACTCTTTGTAAGCTTAGACCAGGATTTTGAATAGTATTATCAGAAAGCAGACCAGTCTTCCAGATATTTTACCAGTCAGTCAAGACCTTACCGTACCGTGCAACGGGTTTTCGGGTTAACCATTGAGCACAATTTCTATTCAATATGAATTTTCCTAATATTGCTTCATATTCAATTCCAGTATTGCTCAGCTAATCCGCCTAATGAACTCATTTGAGCTAATACATAAATTGTTAAGCTTCTCTTCTACGCGACATATCACCTAGCAACGAGTAATCCGCTTCTCACCTCCAACCCACAATTCTCTCATAGGGATACCGAGTAAACATTACTCTAGCAGCCACGGCTCACTTTCAGTTAAATTTTGTTTGACTCAAGATTTCACCGTCTGAATTTGCTCTGTTATTTTTCTTTATGACGAACCCAGCCATCTGGCATGCATATATTTATATTAGAAACTTTTTAACTTCTTTCTGTTTTTACATAAAGGCAAATCTAGTTTCGGATAGGTTGAAACCACCAGTTTCGCTTTGTAGAAACGCTCAACCACCTTTAAAAATGTATTTTGAAAGAGTAATTATACAACTTATTCGAAGACTGCAGAGAGAAAGAAAAGTTTTTTGATTACCAGAAAACAAATAAAAATGGCGGAGGATCTGACTATGAACTATATTAAATTGACGCACTTTTTGTATATAAACTGTCTCTTACTTTATTCTTACTAGTAAATGATGTATCTGGAGTTCTCAAATAACTCTTTCTATTTCAACAAATCATTTCATCTTGTTCAATCTGTTAATTAGCATGGAAATATTGTGAATATGAACTCTAAACTACGGATTAATAATTAATTACTAATAGTATAGTAACTAGTCATCGTTTGTTCTTTTATGTATTTATTTCGTTATGTTAATCTTCTTTTTGTGATGTCGCCATTACGACATCAATTACTAATTGAATATCATTTAGTTTTAAAAAGCATGTTTTGTAAAAGTGCGAAAATAATTAGAGAAGCAAGTTTAAACTGGTTCATGGATTTTTCTGTTTAATTGTTATTTATAAATTACTTTTAGATGCAGCAGAGGTAGTGTTGGCGGCCAATATGTTTCGGCAAGACTTTGACGAAGTTATTGGGGAAATTGGTGAGTACAGTTGTTTATTTAATTTAAAAGAAAAACTGCTTTTGTGAAATTTGCAAATTAAAGTAAACCTAATATTTTTCTGTTCAATTGTTATTTATAGAATACTTTACGATGCGACAGAAGTGGTGTTGGCGAACATGTTTCGGCATGACTTCGACGAAGTTATTGGGGGGAATTGGTGAGTACAGTTGTTCATTTGATATAAAACAAAATCCGATTTTATAAAGTTTACAATCTAACGTAAACCTAACTAATCAATCCTGAAGCAAAACACCTCTCTACCTACCGACATATGTCTAATTTTGGTATAGAAGAGAATGAAGAAGACTGAGACGAGTAAAAATATTAGGTGTAATAAAACGCAAACAAGGCAGGTATTTCCAGAAACATTAGTTTTCTTTTTTTATTAAAATAATTGGTTCTTGTCAATGTTTGAGTCAATGGTATCTAGCTGTGTGCTGTTTTTCAAGTACCAAACAGTTACATGGCTCACTCCAAGTCTAAAGAATATTTGCCTATCTAGAAAGATATACTTATGATATGTACTAAAGAAGTTTCCTTAGGGATAGGGCAAATTGACAACGAGTATGGGAGCTTCCAATTCTGATAAATGAACAATTCTTACTATACATCATTACATTTAGTCACAATTTTCTATGAGTGAGACCATAGCACAGTTTTTCGGGGAAACCCCAACTAGAGAACAAGTCAACTGGAGAACTTATATAAAGTTCAATATAAAGTTTAAATTAGTATTGTCGGTAACTGATAATAACGTACTCTCTGTTCTCCATAATAAAATCATTTTATATATGTTCTCCAGTTGATCTGTCTCCAGTTGAGATCATGTCAGTTTTGACATTATGTTACATAATTTTCGAATGAGTCAGATTATATGACGATATTCCTCTTGAATCTGACTGTATATAATCGGATTCAATCATAGTTATTGCCAGTTGATAATATCGTAGATATAGAAAACGTTGGGCACTGATCGTGGAAAAGATGCTTCAAACGTTCCAATAGTTCAAAAGGTCTACCTACAAGTTTGAACTACAAATCTTTGCTAACCTTGGTCTAGTAAAGGAATACTCTCCCTAGGTACCAAAGCTCGAAAGTGCAAGGAAATATAAATGTCTTTGAAACATTCCGGTCTCCAAATAGTTGTCCTGGAACTATTAAGAAAGCCCTTTTTCCTGCAAACTTTACTCTCTGTTTGGGCTCTCTTAATTTCGCCGTTTATCTAAGATTCTCTATGCTTTGGCTACTTTTGTACAATTAAACGACCTGATAACACCATTTTATGCGCCTTTTATAAATACTTAAAACATTTATTATACGAATGTCTGTAACACATCTTAGTCAATAGTTTCATTTAGTTGCAGGCTTCCCGTTCATTTAGCTAAAAATGTACGTGTCTATATGTTTTTTCCACTGTATTAAACACCACATTGATAGATACTGATTTTTGTTCAATCACAACAAACTAGATATTGTTCTCCGCTAGAACCTGGGGTTCCTGGGCCCATATTCATAGACGTTTATCACAGTTGAAATTTCACTCGGCAAATTAACGGATTTTTATAATTCTTTTCACTATTTATTTTATATAATTCGTTTGTTTAAGCTGTGTTCGAATAAGTTATAAAAAATCGAGTAAATAAGTCATTAGGAAATACGTGATTTTCGTTGATGAAATTTCACTTATGATAATTTATCACTGTGATAAGTGTCTATGAATATGGGTCCTGACAGCCTACAATTTTGTTTGTATAATACGTTAGAAACTATTGGGAGTAGCCCGTAATCCACATTGCAACTGCATATATTTTTATGCTCTTTTACTTGTTGCGAAATCTAAAATCTTGTTCATAACGCACACAAAATCTCGCTCACGAGTTGACTAGCTAATTCTGTGACGTTTCAGACCCAATGGCTTGGAACAAAACCCTCATTAGGAACTTGGTTGCTTTCTGGTAAGTAATACTTACTAATTGTCACATTATTATTAGAATCCCGCTAGTTTTGTTTGAGCAATGCCTATCTTTCTCAGTGACACATTAGTTAGAACACAAATACTAATTTAGCCAACAAACATTTCACAGGCACTGGCGATTTCCACGTGTTCTGTTCTTTTATGGCTATAACCATGTGCAACTGCTGGCTAATAAATTAATTTCGTTATCAGCAGTTCAATGGAAAGATGCAATATACAACTGAAACTAGAAGAATGACTTTTATACATTTCCGCAATGGTAAACCTTTAAAATGTGAATTAACTGACATTCCAAAATGAGTTACATACGAAATGGAATCTGAATATAAGAAATCAATTTATTCATTTGTGACAAATTTGGGGTTGATTTCGGTTTTTCGATTGTAACGTTTTCAAGTATCAGATCTTCTTTTCTTAGAGCACATAAACTAATATTTTCAACACAATTAGCACTATTTTTCTTCCAAAAAATGAAGTTTTATTCAAAATAATGTCAAAAAAAATTTAATTGAAGCAAACTCTTGCGCGCAAACGTGCCCCATTTCAAACGCGTTGCGTACGCGTCCCGCCGAATTTTGAGGGTCCATTAGACAGTGTGTACACGGTGACCTCACTACTTTCCCATCAAACGCAAAAACCTAAATTAAAGCAAGGAAACGAACGAATCTTTATTTCTAAAAAAAATGTTCACGAAAACATTGCAATAACAAAAACAACTAACAAAGAGCAACAACGGAGTAAATGTTCTTAGGAAGACTTGGCAGCAGTTTTCAAAACGGAAGCCGCTTCCCTAACCTTGGATTGGAACAACTCGTTGTCCTGCAGCATCATGATCAATTCAGAGTTGTCGATCTCGAGCATCATTCCAGTGATTTTTCCGACGTCGGCAGAGTTTCCTGGATACATCTGACCGACTTGAGAATAGATTCGCTCGCCCAGAAGCTGTTTCTGTTCCTAAAACAAGACATTAGCACACATTGAATGATAAAAAGTTACCTGAGGAGCAGCATGAGCCAGCATGTTTAGGTTCAGAGGTTCTTGTCCTTGAACCATTAAACCCTGGTTAGGGTATCTTTGCTGGGTCTGGTTGAATTGCTGTTGCATAACAGGAGCTCCGGGTTTTACTCCGGCAGGAATTGGCCTTCCCTGAAAGAACACATGTTAATAGCAATTACAATTAGGTAAACCTGTTGAACAACGCCGGCGGTTGGATGAGATCCATGTTGTTGGGGCATTCTTTGCTGCTGCTGCGGTATTCTCTGATGAATTGGTCCAAAATGAGGTTGACGGGGACCTGTTGGTACAGGATTGGGTCTGCGATTCTAAAATATAAAAGGTTCACCGACTATAGGTATACAAAATTTATACCTGGAAACCCTGTTGCCCGGTTTGTGGCATATACTGATTGAATTGTCCTGGTGAATTAGCCCAAGTGTTTCTTCCATGGCGAAGGTTCTCAGCGGGAACTCCAGACGTAGGCATGAATCGCTGTGGCTACAAAAAAAAATTACCTTAACCGAAATAGTAATCATTACCTGCATGTTATTGGGAACAAAGTAACCACCTTGCGTAGGGGTGTACATTGTTCCACCGGCGATTCCACCATTGTTCATTCTCATAGTGGTTAAATGCTGCATGTACTGAGATGCAAGTTGAGCACGACGTTCTTCTCTTCTTTGTGCCATTGAGACATACAGGGGTTTTGATCCAACCATCTTGTTGTTCATTTCGGCAACCGCATTGGAGGCGTCATCCTTAGAATCGAACGAGACGAAGCCGAATCCTTTCGACCGGTCGTTTTCATCATTCATTATCTGGAGAATGACAAATGGAAAGAAACAGACACTAGGTATAGTACCTTACAGGAGACAATGGTTCCAAACTGCTCAAAAAGTTTGCGGAGACCTTCATCATCAACATTTTCATCCAGATTCTTGATGAATAGGTTGACTCCTTGAAATCTTTGTTGCGCCTCATTCTAAAAAGTATGAAATAAATCTTTATTCAACAAAAACACATACTTTCTGCTGATCATGCTGCTTCTTCAATTCAGCATGACGTTCACTTTTCTTCTGGGCTCGACCGACGAAAATCTTCAAATCGGTGCCTTCGAGTTGGTGGTCGTTCATCTCATTGACAGCCTGGAAATAAATAGCTTTTCTCAATATCACGAAAATCAGCGAACCTTTTCTGCGTCTTCGGGTTTCTCAAATGCCACGAAACCGAAGCCTTTCGATTTGTTATCGGCATCAGTCATCACTTCGCAGCTAGTGATCGTTCCGAATTTCGCGAACAGCTTCTCAAGCTTAACTTTGTCCAATTCCTGGGCGAAATTCTTGATGAAGACATTGGTGTACTTCCCAGCAGTGTCACCAATATCCTTCAGACGTGCAGCGCGTGGCTGGAACTTTCCAACAAATCTGAAACACGCACATATAAAACCTCAAAATATCAAGACATACACTTTGCGTCCACCAAGCAGCATGCCATTAACTTTGTCAATGGCTTTCAGAGCAGATTCCTCGGTTTCGAAGTGAACAAATCCGTATCCTTTGCTTCGATCATCGATATCAACAGCTACCTAAATAAGCAAAAATTGGAAACGCTTAACTAATACGTATCATACCTTGCACGAGAGTATAGTTCCGAACAGCGAAAATGTGTCGAAAATGGCCTTATTGTCGATCACTTTGTCCAGATTCTTAATGAAGATGTTGCCCGAGCCTGAACGTCTGGCAGCAGGATCTCTCTGAGACCACATGATTCTCATTGGACGACCATGGAGAACTTCAAAGTTCATAGAATCCAGAGCCCGTTCAGCTACAATAAAATAAACTAATGTCAATAACAGGGAAAAACACACCATCGGCAGGTTGCTGGAAGTTGACGTAGGCATATCCAAGAGAGAGACGAGAAGCATTGTCACGGCATACTCTGATTGACAGGACCGGTCCAGCATTGCTGAACTTCTCGAAGAGCATGGCCTCGTTGACTTCAGGGTGGAGATCGCCAACATAGAGAGAAGCCATGGAATAAGTTCCAGTTGATGCAACATTAGGCGAAGGAACAGAAGAAGTCATCTTGTTTCTAAAAAGAGCAATATACATTAAAAAAAAGCAAAAAAAACACACCTAACTAGGAAAATCGGGCGACTTCAGCTAGTTCTTCAAGGTCCGCGAAAATTTAAATAATTTTTTTGGATTTTCAAAAATTTTCAAATTTTTATGGGTTTTTTCACAAATTGGACGACCGTGCCAAAGTCAACCGTAAAAAACAATGAATATTTTGGGCCACGCATGTTTTTATAGGGGCGGAGAAATGAAAGCGCCGCGCATCGGGGTCCTGTCACGCTAGGGTTACTGTGCCACGATAGTGTTACTGTGTCGACATCCTGCTTTTTTTTAAATATCTCATTTCACGTAATTTATTGTAGGATTCAGTTGACATATTATTATTGCTGAAGATTTGGAACGTCTTTTTCACCTATAATGGAGGGTCTCCCAGAAAAGAGACCTAATTTTGACTGTCTTTTTCACATACGTTGCACCGAGCGGTGCCTCTGTCAAAAACCAAAGCATTTGAAGATCTCACCTAAAATGAAATATTTTGCAGGTTTTTTGGTTTATGTAATAACTATGGTTACGTGATTATGTTGAGTGCCGCAGAAGATATAATGAACAATATAAAAGACACTAAAGCAGATAATACATCGCTCATTTGTGAGGTATGAAGAAATTCGATTAACGTTTCAAAAGATGGATTTCAGAATGATTCTAAAAAAGTTCCCGATAACAGCTATAACCGACCATATCCATAAAATTATATATTTACTTTTCCACATATTTTTATTTGTTTACATGGATGTAACTTAATCGCTGCTTAACCAAATATTGTTCTTTGAAAAAAAAAACGAAATCTCGATTCGGGTCAATCCGCATGAAATTACATGCCTTTAACACTTTTATGCCAATATAAATATAGTATGATTGAAAACCTAGTCTGCATCGTGCCGGCCTTACTCGATGTACGGTTTTGCAAAACTTTAGCTTCAAAAAGATTCTGAATTCAGATGCCAGCGAGGTGCAAGGTAGGTCTTAAACATACTATACTATCGAAATAAAAATATTATTGTTCATTTAAGACGACGATATCATCCCGTCATTGTTCAACAAAGTCCACAGGTGCCGTACTACTAGCCGATAACTTGCCAAGTCTACTATGCAAGCTAACATTCCCATTCTTTATGCATAGAATACCATTTGGGTAGGTTAGAAATACATATATCCTTATTCAAATATTACAAGTATTTGGTTTGACCTTGTACCAACCTCTAACTTATAGTATTTAAAGTTGTTTTTCGCAAATGTTCACTATAATTATCCTAGAGGTAAGGCGCATTCGCACATCATACTAACATGAAAACGTTTTTGAAACATAAATCTCGAGAGGCCTTTTGTATTTGAATCTTTCTAAAAAATTTAAAAATAATGTAAGTTTAGGTTCCGTCACGCTCTGGTATGCCTATTACAAGCTTCCAGTTACTTCATTGTAGCATTTTCCGGCTCCGTGGCACAATCTCTAGCTGGAGTAGCCTTGGGGAGTCTTGGCTCCGGTATTGGAGAGATCACATATCTAGGATTATCGTCATTCTTCCCGCCGTAAGGGCTTATTTACCTTTTGTGTGTGTTGTGGTTCCGAAAGTTCAGAAAACACAACAAACGTTTTACATTGTATTGATCTTATATAGTTCGTTTAGAAATTTGAAACCTGTGCACGGTATGAAACAGTGCTGCAAAAAGGCCTGCACGTTTCTCAAATTTTCGGCCCCGGACAGTCAAATTCCCAGACCTGGTATAAAAGTAGAGGATGTTATTCACAAATTTACTGAAAACAGTCTATCATAAGTTTGTTCATATGTTCCTAACTCCTTGGCAACCACTTTGTCGTCATGTTTATTTTACTAAACTCTCAGAGAAATGTTTCTTTGAGCTACAATTAAAATAAGAACTTTTTTGGGCCCGGCTGCCGTTCACTGTCAAAAACTTTTGCTGTTTTCAGTTTCTGAGCCCTATTCACCCTGGTTTCTTGCTTCAGCGGTTGGAATTGTTGTTCCGTTAAATCCTTGTCTACCGGTTCTTAGCCTAGCACTTTCAGTTCGATGATTGCCGCCTGGTCTTCGGGTACTGGTGGTGCTGGTCTGGTTGGTTCCTTCTCATATGCCTTTCTAACTGAACCTAATATCGGAGGACTACAGCCAAAAGTGGCATTGCTTATTCAGACATTCATTCCCGTTGTCTTTGCTATTGCGTAAGTTTGGAAAGATAAAAACATCAAGAAGAATCAGGTTGTTCGACTTCGAAACCCCGCTTGAAATGTGCCGGCCCGAATTCTAAAAACACTTCTGAATAGGATTTTGTGTTCAAATTATCGTTGGGCTTGAAATCACAGTTAACTTGGCCGGAATAAGTTTTCGAACTTCCTGCCGAAGCTCGGGCTGAATTTGAATCGGCTTGAGCCTAATTTTGTCCGCTTAACTATCCCTTATATCAAACTTCTTCTTTGACCTTCGAGTTCTAATTATGGAATCTTTAGCTACTGGCTGGTCCTAGACGCCCCGGAAGATGTCTATACTCCGGGTCTAAATCCATTGACTTGGATAGTTCCATTACCAAAAGAAGAAGAAGAAATTGTAGGTTTAACAACTAAATCATAGACTTACCTAAGAAACCTTTTTACTAATTTACAACTCAACTATTGTTAGTTTTCTAAATATGCTATATTTTTTAAGTATAAGAGAGCCAAGTTTGCCAAAAATCTATTATTTCATTCTAGATCGCTAAAGGTAGCACTTCTTCCGATGCGGTTAGTTCCGGTTGGGAGAAAGATTGCGAATCCCTCGACGGAGAACAAGAGTCAGAAGAAGTGAAGCCGGTTGTCAATGGACGGGTCCCGCAGAGAAAACTCAATTTCTTGGAGAGGATTCAGCTGATTGTGGTCAGTCGAGTATTTTTGATAAATGAGCGCAGTTAAATCACGGAGGCTCCTGAAAACATATATGATAGTCTTTTTTATGGTTAAGATCGTAAATGTGATGCATATGTAACGGTAGATTAAACAAACTAATATAGCTTTTGCGCCTGTGTTTATCCTGAAGAGAAGCGGTGTTAAATAAAATGAACGTTTTTCTGAACAAAAGGCTCCAAATTACCTGACGTCCCATTTATTTTTATGTAATACCGCTGCTCTCCACGGCTCGCCAACGAAGACAGTGGGGTTAAAGGACTGAGCTCTCATTTTAAAGTGTATTGTTCTCTGGAAAGCTTCAACAGAATCCTTCGAAAAAACTCAGTTGCTCAGATTGAGATATTTCCTTTTCAACGATATATAAACAAACATGAATTACTTGACAGAGTAGGCTAGGGTATGAGCATCAAGTTTTCACCATTAGAATTTGCTCTGTCCCATCTCCTTAGGGCGCAGTGAGCCGTGTCCCCATGATACTGCGCTAGCTATTGCATCAAACAATATATATGATCCAGCTATTCTAGCCCATCGTTCATCTGATGATTCCAGTGGCTTTAGTCTACATTGGAGAATATCTAATAAATCAAGGACTGGTAGGCTCTAAATGTTAATTAAATAGTTTCCCGGAAAGAACGGTAGACCTAATTATAAAACTATCTTACGGAAATAAGACGCTGAATGTAGGTAAGTTACCGGACATTGTGCATGGTTTTTATACTTACCAGAAGTAGAACTATTACTCAAATATCAAAGAATCGTAATTAATCTAATTTTATTTAATTATTTCTAGACTCAGCTAATCTTCTTCAATTGTCACAATGGTTGGGGTCTCACCAGACACAGCCAATACAGATGGTTCCAGGTTTGTTCACATGCAAATTGTATATCCTTTTTGGTGGTTAAAATGTTTATAACTGTTTTGTTGACTTTGGGGCTCTACGGGTCTTAGACATTACCAAATGTATCCAGTCTAACCCCTATGAACCAAACCACCTTTTGCAAAACAGACTGTAATGATTTTTGGGGCTTAAACTGATTATGTTACGTTCTTGAATCAAAACACTTTTCTTGTGCTCGAAAATCCATGATCCTATGCTAATGAACCAGAAAAGTACAGTGTGTCGTGTCAAGCATCCATAAATCAAATCTCTTTTCAATTGATATAGGTTACTGTTTTTAAGGTTCTCTATCAATTGGGTGTGTTTCTTTCTCGCTCCTCCGTCAAATTATTCGAGATGCCTCAATGGTCACTTTATCTACTGCCAGTATTACAGGTCCGCATAGTGTTTTCAAAAGTAAAAAGGCCGTGTTCTCTACTTATTTATATGAGAAGTTGCGTGCGTATTTAGCTAACTTTCAAAGGAAAGGAGTTGTGAAATAGCCTATTTCACAGCCCGTTTTCTTTTTCAAATAGGCCTCTAAATTGTTAACATAAAAGCTTTACTTTTAGATTGCACTATAAGAGTTTATTTCAGCTATTAGTAACCTTTCGCTTAACTGTTTTTAAGGTATAATAGTGGGTGTGAACAAAACCACAAAGAAGGAATTCAGTCATCCATAACCCGAAAGCGGAGGGGGATAAGCGAGCTTGTGTCCAAACTAGCCCCACCAATCGAATAATCACACTCTTATCCACCTGCACAGAGAGATTAGTGCATAAAACTAAGAAAACGTCGCGCAGTTTTTAACTTTTTATATTTAGTTCGCTAACGCGACCTTTTTCTTCTTCGAGGCAGTCTATTGGTTTGTACCTAACATTGGAATTATCTTTGGGCTGATTATATTCGAAGGACTGCTAGGAGGAGCATCATATGTAAACACTTTCAATAGAATACATAAAAAGGTAAGCGAACTATATAGTATATGGTCGACGGACGAATGTTATGCAGGTTAAAAGTCGATGAGAACCAGAGGTGTGCGGAATGGGGCGTTGCGCAACTTTTTTTTGCGTACCACATTCCGCACTTTTTGAAAAAAGTTCCGCACAAGTTCCGCAATGTCCTCCATTGCAAAAATGTGCACCGCTGAGTTTGCAGCTCGAGTAGCCCAACCGTATACCTTTGCATAAACTTCGTCTGTCGACTAGATGAATAACCGATGATTTTAAAATAACTCAATCACTCCCTGCTTGCTAACTACAGTTTCTTCGAAAATGATGCATACTGCAGATGGTTTTGTACATAACCAGAACGTAGCTTATAAAACACATCGTTTAGAAATTGAAGTAGGATTCGGGGTTTTTCCTAAGAATCTACTAAGAGGTGGGAATGGTTCAGTCTAGACCGAACCAATTTCTGAAAACTCAACCCCGTCCGTGACGCTAATTTCCCATCCATGAAACGATCTTACAACGCACAATAAACATTATCCCCTTGAAAAACATGGATCGCTTTTAAAAATAAAATAGAAATATTTTGCAATAGGTCCTCTAATTTAGGTTCCTGCGGATGTTCGTGAGTACTCGCTCTCAATAGCTACAGTAGGCGACTCCATAGGTGTGAATATAGCCGGTTTTACAGCCATACCACTCTACAATTGGGTCTGTGGAATGAAAATGCCTAATAGAAACTTATAATATATTTAGTTTATTTATATATTGAATTATTAATATTTATATTTTGCCAACATCCAGTCGAAATTCCGGGTCGAACAGTATTCGCTAAATTAATTATGTTTGAAAGAATAAATTGTGATATTGATTGTTGTTCTAATTGGAAAGATTCATTAGTGAAAATTTAAATCATCTTTAGAATTTTTAATCGATTCCTTGTTTTAATGTTATGAGAATTAGTTTTTGACCAAGACTAATCACTTTTCATTGATAAGCAAGAACTTATTGTGAAAGATCAAAAGTGAGGCGTTTCCTGAATGACTAAGGGTATCAACTTTCACAGCTTAAATTACACAAACATGTTTAATATTTCCGTTTTTGCTCTGGGTACGAACGACTGAGTTAAATCGGATACGTTATAGTTGATTTCTAAACTTTGAGTACCCCGAACGGTATGGGTTTGCTTTTTCATTGCTTTGAAATGGTTAGAGCCTGCATTCATCATATATAAGTATTGTTTGTAATATATAGATATAGTCAGCGAAGAGAGTAATAATGGAGTGTTAGTTGCGTATTTATTGGATTTTTAACACCGCACCTGCAGGCAAATTGCAAGGGCGTAGTTTCAAAGTACAATATTGAACGGAGAGAAGCTGCCAGATGCTGGCGCGGAGCTTTCAAAAGTGGCTCAGACGAGCGTTGAATTCTTTACACTCCATCATTACTCTTGCGCTGACTGTAGAACCCATTCATATTATAAGTTACTAAAAGTATTCAACTTTAAAAGAAAGTATATAAACATTTCTTATATTATTCTTTAAAGGACAACTTCTGTTCCACTGCCGTATTATCATGTTTTGAAACATACTACAAAACTTGTCTTCTACGTTCTGTTTCCAATATATTTCATAAGGTGAAATGTTATTTTGTCTAACTTTTTGCCTCTTCGAATGTGCTGGTTGGGGAACAGACGGAAGTCATAAAAGAGATATCTCATTGTCAAATGAATGGCAAACAGATTGAGAGATACTCAATGAGACTAGAGGTGCAAAAGGTGTAACTGGACAGACTTCACAGCTAGCAATGCTCTCACGGTGGTGAACTTGTTAGAAAATATGTACAGAGTTCGAAAATTGAGCTAGCCCAGCCTGAAAGTTAAAAAATCTCAGGTCATGCCAGGTCCTCTTAAGTACACAGGCCGGACATTTCTCCGAACCATTTAAACTCTGAACTGGCCTAACCGGAGCAAATTTGAGAAGTTCAGGCTAGGTTAGGAGAGCTTGACAACCCTGAGGTAATATTAGTATAACTAGTGGGGTTTTATGGTGTGCTTAAAAGTGTTTATTTGCCTGTTTCACTCGTATTTCACAATAATAGTAGTTTTATTCGAGGTAGGGATTCGGCAATTCATTCCGGAATCTTCTGAGCAGAGACGGCTCCTTTCTAACATTCAGTCTTCGGGTGAACGAAACATGGGATAAATAAGCTGCTGGTTTCCCAAGCCTTCTGCAGCTACGGGGAGTCGAATCCACAGCCTTAGGGTATACGTCGGGAAAAGTGGGCTAGAAACACGGTAAACATTTCCCATTGAAATCATAATTGCCCGCTTATATTCAAGAATCTTTTTATCCTATAGTTAGATTACTAAAAGCTTCCAATTCCCTGTTTTTTTCCACCTTGGCCATATTATTGGTTTGTTGGCACTTGCGCTCTAATGGCAGATGCTCGCCCCATTGATAATCAATCAATATCACTTTGGCGCATGATCAGAATGGTGGAAAAAGAAGAAATATGAAAAGAACAGACTAAGAAAAAGGACTTTTGGAAACAATGAAAAAGTCCATTTAAGCGCAGTTGGGTCTAAATAGGTTAGAAGTTACGGTCTACATACAAAATATATTTACGAATTTTTATAGAATTTGGAGGTCTTCATATTTGCAACACGTGAAATCCAGTTTTTAAAATGTAGGTAGCACCTTCGACATTCTTTCTGAATCCTGGCGCAAAGTTCGAACTGGCCGGAACTGTAGTTTTGCATTTTAGAAAAGTTTGCCAGGACCGATACGGAACCCTGGAAGCAGCGTACCCAGTCGAAGATCGAAGATTCAAGATCAGCTTGGCGTTCTTAAACGAGAACATGTGGAATTAATTACGAAAATATTAAGATGAATCGTTTCTTGTTTGTTTTCTGTACGTACACAGTAGCCAACCAAAATGACAGAAAACCACTCAGCGGACTTAAGATCTCACAACCTGTTATCAAACCGATTCTGAATAAATATTATTATTATTATTATTATTATTATTATTATTACCCAATAGCAGAAAAGATCTTTTCTGTTTGCAAATTGGTGAGCCTGAGAATAGGCTAACATTTCATATTTAAAATTTGGTGATATTGCGTCTGGATATGTTCATCATTTGAATACATTCATTCCAACTAATTTAGTTTATACGAACATATTTCAACCTATATAATATATTGATGAAATATAGGCTATATTTCATTACAAACAAGCTTATGAAACCTTCTGTTTCGAACTTTCTAGAGCTACAAATCCTGCTGTTTCTTAACATTAAACTCTCATCCTGTGACTCACGGTGTAAAACCTTTATGTTTACGTAATCGCCCTTTGTTTTCATCCCTCCATTCATTTTTTAACACCCCCATCTCGCCTCTCTTTTCGAATTTTCTCGATCGAACCCGGGCGAGTGCGGGGGCGACCCGCCAATTAGAACTGGGCGGAGTCTGAGGGTATTCCTAGGTAGAGTTTGGGGTTTTTGGGGGCGGAGTTTAGGATGAAATGGACCAATGAGAGTCGATCTGGTGGGTTGGTTGGATATAAGACGGGCTGTTCCGAAGGATAAGTCAGACCTTTTCGTCTCTTACTACAAGCTAGTTACTCACAATGGCCAGCCGCACTACTGCCGGAGGAATCGGATTCGCTGTTAGACAGAAGGTTAGTTAAACTTATTCAATAATTCAATAGAATAAAGTATAAGTTGAGATTTATTTGAAGAAGTAGATTTCATGAATTCGATATCTTAAATTAATATATTAACTAGGGATCATTAGTACTTGGGGTAAGTAAGCCAGCATGTTGCTATTACCATTAAATTTAGTTCTACCTTTGGGCAATTATGTTATTCTTTATTAAGTTACTCATTTGTACTTTATATAAGTTATATAGACTATAACTACTTTCCAAATATCACAATAGTTTGAAGAAGATTAGAAAGAAAAAATTTCCGTTTAACACCCCAGTTCATTAATCATTAATCATTAATTTCATTAATCTAAACGAAACTTCTTACTACATATTGTATACCCATTCACAGCTATAATATCAGAGATATATAATAATTGAATATAAAAGTGTTTAATTCAAATAATAATAGCTTTCTTTTCAGCAAGACTCTAAGTACAACGAGGATGAGGGCAAACTTCTTCTCGAGTGGATCAAGAAGGAATCCGGAGAGAACATCAACACCGCTGGTAAGTAGAGCTAATTCGAAATCTACAAAAATAACTTCGGCTTGGACCGGTCCCGTGTCAGCCTTCTTAAAAGGGTTTAATCCACACTTACCAATGTTTTGAAGACGTTTGTAACTCTACACAAAACTTTCATTTCGATATATTTTGGGGATTTCGATAGTTAAAGACCCCAAAATTAAGATTTTCGATTTCGCAATATCAAACAAGAATGGAGCTTTTCGTTTCCAAACCCATGTTTTTCAGGAGACCGTGACAACTTCTTGAAGCTCCTCAAGGACGGAACCCTTCTCTGCAAGTAAGTTGCACTAATATATAGGCTAACTGTTTTAAAAACTTCTTAAGACGATAGCTGCATTTTATAATCTCTCTATCCTCTAAACTCATTTCTTTTCGATAGAAAAGTCTAATGTTTCTAGAACATACCCTATTCATGGGAAACATACCTATATAAATTGGAAATTCACAAGCTCTTCAACCGATAAGCTTTGCACCTGGCTACCCTAATATAGTTTGTTTCAAAACTTAAATATTATTCTTCCGCCCCACTTGAAACGCGATATTGAAAAATTTTCTCTCAAAAAACTAAAAAATTTTAAATTCAGAACTTTTTGAAGCAGAATGTTGCAACACCGCGCTTCGACCAAAGTCGGAGCGTGGTAGTCTAGGTTTTGAAACAGACAATACATTATCCATCTTTTTTCCACTCTCCGAGGTGTTGCAATTTCCCGGATCGGCCCACGGGCCAAGGTTTGGAAAAGTCGGCCCAGTCCGATCCGTTATCAACCCTACATCCTGCTATTGTTCCTTTTTGTTGATTATCCACCAAATGAACGCAGCTGTTCCGGCAGTCTTTTCTCGTTGTAATGTTGTTTCCACTAAAAGAGCGCACAAAGACTCGCCTACTCAAAATATGTCAATTATTTGAGGGAAACTTTGAACTAATAATATTTGCGATTTACTTTTTTTGGATGGAAAGGGAAAGTGAAAATATAATTTATATCATATAAAGACCGTTTCGGTATTATCAGTTACAAAATATATTGCTTGGCATTCATCTAACCTAAACACGTTCCAGCGCGTGAACTCAACCCTGCAATAGTTGAGTATCCCTAAAACCATAGTAATTATAATCTTAGAAACACTAAATTCTTCTAAACCGACCATTTACAGACTCGCCAACGGAATTGAAGCCGGATCCGTCAAGAAGATCCAGAAGCCAATCTCCAACTTCGCCTGCATGGAGAACATCAACGCCTTTGTCGAGGCCGCCAAGAAGGTAGGAGTTATATAAGTAACATGATTTGAAATGTTCTGAAGTGGGTTGGGGATCCCATTCAAAGGGCAAGTATAGTGACCTGAGCTTGATATAGTCGGCGGAGTAATCGCTTGCAGTTAAAGGTCTAATATATTAAATTTGGAGCATATATTTGCTCTAAGCACTCATATAAACTCTAAATAATTTGCAGTTCGTACCGTAACCTTTTGTAAGCGATTAGTCAACAATAAATAATGTTTATGTCGGCCCCCTGAGAACGCATTAAGTTTCTTAATCAACCAATTTCTCATTGTCAGTAAAACCCTCAATAATTGCTTCAAATAATCTCATGAAACTATTCTAAGAGTCGACCGTTATGAAACATTCGTCTAAACTATAACCTTAACCTAATAAAACTGTCTTCTTTCAGTTCGGAGTTCCCACCGAAGAGACCTTCCAATCTGTCGATCTTTTCGAGGCTAGAGACCTCTTCTCCGTCGTTATGACTCTCATCTCCCTCGGCCGCGTTGTAAGTTTAGAAAACTTTAAACATTTTCTCGATCTACCTATTCCCGAAGATTATAAGTATTTCAAAACATTAATAGCATGATATGCAAACTACTGGTGTTGCGAAATCCAGTTTAAACACTGGGTTGTACGGATTTCGATTCAAAGTTTACCCTTTTACCGTCTTACTCGAAGAACTATAACTAGAGACCGTCACTTAGAAGTTCTAGTTGGCTTAGAACCCCAGAAATAAGGTTTTTGCTTCAAATAATAACATTTTCGAGTTTCATTACATTTCGTTCAGCATTACTTACTTATAATAATAATAATAATAATAATAATAAGTTTAATACTAATTAACAAAAGTATTATAATTAGAAAACTGTCTACAGTAAGCCGTGTAACCCAACTCAGTTTGTTGTTCTAACTAACATTTTCAAGTTTTCTTTTGTTTCAGCTCGCCAAGGCCGGAAAGACCAATCCATTCAACAAGTAATTCCAAACAATTAACGAGTTCGCTTACTATTAATTATATTTTTAATAAAAGTAAGTTTATTAGAGTGTATTTATAAAATAGAGTTTGCATATTTTAAGCTAGGTTTATAGTGTCAGCGTTTACTCTAAGATGCAGTGTTACGAAATATAACATTATCTATAAATCCAAATCAAGCTTCACATTCTGTATTATCTCAACACCCAGGTTTCCAGCGCGGCATCACGAGCGGAGCGCTGTGTTATAAAACGGAATGCACTGTTGGAGAAAACGCACCACGTCGACCGTTTTTATATTCCTTTTTAATAACACTGCGCCCCGCTTGTGATACCGCGCTGGAAACCTAGGTCTTGATATAGACTATAGCGCTTTACTCGGATATATGTAGCACTGAATTTCATGTCTTAAGAAATAGTGTAACTTCTATAGCAGTGGATAATATAAACTTGCTCCAAAATAAACTCAAAGATTCTCTTTCCAATACGTCTGCGACTATCACAACCCCGATTTGAAAAACATAACTTTTCTCGAAGGCATTTTTATGTAATAATTTAAGCTTTTTACATAAAAAACATAATAATAATAATATTATTATTTCAGCTTGAAAAGAAGGGCAAGTCTCACCCATAAGCCACTTCTACTACAACAAGACCACTTCTATTCAATTAATAATTGATCCTTCTTCTTATGTTCCTTTGTACTGATTGTATAATTTTGTACTCTAAATAAAGCATTTGGCTTTTATTATTAAATAACTTCTTTTTAAACATTCATAGTCTTACCAAGAGTAATCTGAGCAATTGGTAGCTGGAGTTCGGTGATACTAGCTGGGGAGACAGGATATTGACTGACTGAACACATTTTCAAATCAAACCGGTTGGGTATGAAACGGTTTTTAGGCTGCGTAGCACATTTTTTGGGACGTTCGAAAACATATTTGTATCATAATACTAGTGATATCTTAGTGACAGAAGAACATTTCACAAAAATATGTCTCAGGCAGAACTCGAACCTGCGGCCTTCGGCTTAGACAGACTCTGAGACGGATGATCTACCCACTGGGCTACCCAAGTCTACGGTGGTGGTTACGTTACCGGGAACCAAGAGCCCCTGATTGTAACAATACAACTAAACCAGCTATATACATTGCATTATAAAGAATAGAATCGTTTTACTATTGGTTGTTTCAAGAAATATTTTGGTGATGAATAATAATAAAGATGTAAAGATAACGATCATTATTTTTGCTTTTTGCTCTGCACTGTAGTGTTTACTATAGTCTTTGAATAAACAGTCTCTATCTTTCTATAATATTTTGTTGGTTTGGTACTAGGTAGTTTACACTTTACTCATCTTTTGCCACCACAAGATGAACGAGCTATTACACATTGCACAATTGGTAGCAATCTGTTTAATATTTTAAATAACTGACTGTAGGATAAAGCAAAAGGGGTAGAAATCAGAGAATATCATCAGTTCCAGTAAGTCAGCCATTTTCATGGCAGGAATGAAGTTGTATCAGTTTAGTAGCCAGGCCCTTGCGAACTTGATAAAAGCTCAGAAAATCGAACTCAGTGTGGTTAGAAACTCAACGACGGCGTCTATAAACTAGATATCGAAGCCCTGCTTCCGACATAGAATCGGATCAAATTGAAATTCGGATAACTTCAAAATTGTTGCCAACTACGGGGTGGATAACGTGTTTGAGAAAACGGCCACGCTAAAAACAAGAAGGAAATGAAAATTTCAACCACTTAACAACTTGTTGTTTCTAGGGAGTATACCCGACCGATTACAGTGGAAAAGACCGTTATTGGCCAATTCAGCGGAAAATTTTAAGAGTTTGCTCAGAAGCGAGAAGTTGAGTCAAAACATACGCAATTTGACTATTGTTTATTTTGTCTCTTATTACTAAAGGTATATAAAATACATTCAAAATAACTTTATAACTCTCCAATTAGTGTATTTATTAACACTATTTAGTTAATTTGAGCGAGATAAACTGATTTCACGCTGCTTGATTATAGTCGTTCTAATAAAGCAACGCTTGACTATACTGTATATTTCACTTTAAGTTATTTACTAAAACACTGAAACTATGAATCATAAACTCTAAAATCAGTCTAAGAAGATCCGAGAATCCTTATAGTTACGTAGCAACTTTTTTGTTCAACTAATTTCGGTATTCAGCCGTTTTTACATTCGGAAACACTGTCAATTAACAAATTCAAATAAACTTAGTTCTATTTCAGGTGAAAACTTCCCCTTTTGCCCTGTGTTTAATTTTGTTTGTTAGTACTCTATACCTAATAACATTAGACATCTACATTATTCATTATTCATAAAGGTGGGCTAAATCTATTAGACTACGCGAAAGTTGGTCTAAGCGCTCTTTTCGTCCTAAAGTTATCTGTTGCAAGCCGAGGCGGACGTGCTAAAACTTGTCAAGAGCGGGCCGGCCCGTTTGCTTACTACTAGTTAGTCTTAAACCCCACTAGGATATCTTTGTTACTAGCCTTAGACTACCTCCTACCCCCCATTTAGCCATAAATCGATGCTAGGCTGCTTTTCTAGAAAACACAGCTCGCTCTCTCTAGAGGGAGAGTGGTTGGGACTCCGCGCACTCCCCATGGAGCAGCGCCTTTTTCATACTGGGCTGCCGCGTAGTCATAGATTTATTCCAGAACTCAGCAACTTACGTATATGTATGCCGAATAATGCACATACTATGACTATAGTTGGGCTGCCGAGCAGTTTCTTTTAGATATTTCATGTTCATGTTAAGGTCTATATATAAGGTATATTGGGTATGACTGGATTTTTGAACTTGCTGGCTTGGCTATGAAAGCTCACTTAAAAATAATAAGTATGTTTTGAGGTATTCCTGTTTTTCAAGAGTACACTGATAGTTGAATCTTACACTTTTAAGAAGAATCTTTTTTGTTAAAGTACCTTTTTTGAACTTTTGGAGCTTATTATATATTTTCACTTACCCTTTTTATCACTTTTCTGCCTATACGTCAATATACGGCTTCTGCCTAGTCTTAGCCAAAAGCTGCTAAAAATACTAATTATTAAACATATTCTATTCAAGAAACATCCGTCTTTTTAAAAGATTTCCAGTATCACTCGTATCACAATAGTAGTAGATTTCATCTACAGGGTTTCTGTCATTCATTCCGGAATCTTCTGAGCAGAGACAGCTCCTTTCTAACATTCCGTCTGCGGGTGCATGAAACTCCGTTAATTCTAACTTACCACTTAACCTAAACATTTCATCTATCCTCTAGATCAGTAGTTCCACCTTCACCTTGCAAAAACTGCTCAAATGATTCTGAATCCTTGCTCGCGCAGAGGCGTGCGAGTTTCCGCTTTCTTTGCAAATGGAATGAAATAAAACACTAGCAGATTTTTGGTTTTTGGCACTCTTTTTTAGGATTTATGGTGCTCAATTAGGTCTAATGACAGTCATATTTTGAGAAACAGCCGCCATATATGATTATCCGTCTGTATTTTGCGAACGAAAAGACCCCACTTTATAACCAATCTTTTCAATATGAACAGTTTTTAGTAATGATTGCCAGAGTTCGGCCCTGCATTTAGACTTTACACTATTAGTTAAGGCAGAACGAAAGCAGTTTGCAATCTGCTGATACCGCGCGCGTAGAATGCCAGCAGGTGCAGTGTTAAAAATGACGTCATACGCAGCATGCACGGACTCATTACTTTTGAATCTGACTATATGAAAGATTTCGTCTCTATACGAGAAACCCAACTTTCCAACTCAACAGCTTAGAAATTAGCAAAACCTTCACCAGGTGCGGTAAGAAAGCAACTAAAATGTAAAATTGGGAAAAATTTCAAAATATAGGCCGGTGTTCCTCTCATCTTTATCCAAACCACCAGCTAGCCACATACAAGCGTAGTTCTCAAACTAACCCGGTTAATTTTGAGAACCCCGCATACAAGTAACAGGTTTAGTCAGAAGTAACTCTCCATTTCAGTAAAGTTAAAAACTTGTTTATAAAATTCTTTTTAATCTTATTGGATTAATCTAATATTTGTATTTGATGTTTTGCTTTGGAAATCCGCTGTTTAACGTTCAGTAGTCGTGGTTCATCTGTTCAATCCCCCCGAGGTTTGCTCGGTTCCAAAGACGAACTTCATCTCTTAGAAGCAAACTTTTTGCAGTTCCTTTTAGCTGATGAACTTATTTATTTTAGATAATATTGAACAATTGTTCTCATCCATACTAAAAGATAGTTCACATTTCTCGAAACTATCAATACATTTCGAATTATAAGACCAGGAGTTTTCTGAATTCTTCAAATATTATTGGTTTGAAAGAATTGCTAGCTATTTCTTGTAGTCCGACATATTCGCTAAAGCTGTTATAGCCTATAACAAAAAACGACTGCAGTGCGCGGTGTTGTTTAAGGTTTCAAAAATCGCCGGTTCGGTGCCAAAATTAGACTTCCATTATATGGTTCGATGCGCAATTTTTTGTTTGTTTTCAGTGTATCATGACTATAAAAAGAGAAATACGCAATTGCGAAGGCCTACCACCACGCACTTAGGACTTTTATTTGTTATAGACTATAAGGATTATGTTCCATTCGTTTTACCACTTTAAACTTATCGCACCTCACTTGAAGTTTTCTTGTGATTGCGGTCAGTTGAAGCCTACTTTTGAATTTTTCGAGAACAATGTAGCTTATAGGGACTAACAGAGATCAGAACTGAGCAACGCACAACTGTTTGAGCAGCGAATTTATGCAATCCCCTTAAAATATTTCTGTTGTTGCCAGTTTTGATCTTTCATAGTCCCGGCTGATAACGGTATTTAATTAATAACCCTTTATTATTTAGGATCTTCCTTCCCTATTGCATATGCTCTATCTTTACTTCTTTTAATCCATCAGAAGCCATATTTGGTGTGCAATCGCGCACTAGGCTCATGTGGGTTTTCGCAGACAAATTACGAATTTGTCATCTAACCAAAGAGGGCGGAGCATGATTTCTTGACCTAAGCCGGCCCCCCGTTTCTTTGATTTTTGCAGTTTGTACCTGGCCCGTCTAGGGGCTTCGGTACTCTTGTTGAAGCTGCTTATCTCGATTAATTGCAGACCATACGTTTAGTAATTGTAGCTTGCAAAATGTAATAGTCTCGTGACGTTAAACAAAGCTAAAGTATGTATCAAGAACCAGCTTACCAGCACAATATATTTGGGAGTAGCTGTGTTATATAAAAATGAGTGGATTATCGGTGGATTGGTTTCCTTTTCTTTAAAAGTACATTCATTTTATGTAACATCGCTTCTACGAGACCGCATAGTCTCCTCTTTAAAGAACCATGTATCATCCATAACACCGCTGCTTTTCATGATACTGCGCTTATCTTGCGGAGCAGCGGTATTAGATAAAAATAAATGGATTATCGGTGGATTGGTTTCCTTTTCTTTAAAAGTTCATTCATTTTATGTAGCCCCGCTCGTGATACCGCGCTGAATACCTAGCTCTTGACGCTGACTATATACCTTGTCTAATATTGCCTACTAAATAGGGGGCGTGTCCCTCTAGGTGTGGCGCCTAATGGCTTCTGATCGGTAGTCGACTGCAGCATACATAATTCAAGCGGTGTATGCAATTTGTTTCGAGAATTCCAGAACAAAAGCAATTTATATGTGGGTTTTAGTGCTAATTCTAGGGTGACCACAGCTTTGAGCCTTTTGTGTTTATATTATATTTGTAAATACTTTTGAGAAAAGAGAGCAAAAGTGTACTTTGCAGCTATTCTTATGAAGTATCTAGAGCAATAATATGCAACTATGGAACGCAGAGATGTTACGTTGGTCTGGTTTTAGATCTTATGGCCTAGTCGAGTTCAAAAAGTGGGCTCAGACCAGAAGTGACCAACTTTCCATCTCTCACGTTGATTCGTCAGAGCTGAACTCTACCGTTTCAAATCCATGGCGATTATTTTCAAACGAAATAGTGCAAAGTTTGTCGACTTTCCTAAAAGACCCTTCAAAATTGCGTAACGTGTGACAGTGTCTTTTCTTTGAATCTAGAATGTACTGATATTTCTTGTTATTTATTTTTATTTCCTCAATCACTCGTATCACACAATAACTGTAGATTTCTTCGGTGCAGGGTTTCGGCCATTCATTCCGGAATCTTCTGAGCAGAGACGGCTCTAGCAGGTTACTTATCCCATGTTCCTTGTTATATTCTTTACAAAATGCAAATTTGTAGAACTACCTCGTATTTCATATGTTTTTCCGCTTACAGATTGATTTTCCATTAATTTCACGAGATTCTCATATCCTGCTTGGCATACAGCGTATTTCCCAAACAAATCTATCTTCTTACTGCCATAATCAAGATCTATTGAACCTTGCGCGTGTTTAGTAGTTTTAAGATCTGGGTGTAAGTAACAGCATACGGTAACCACACTGAGTTTTCTGTTATTTTTCAACACCGCTGATATTTGCTATGCTACTGCGTCAAAACTTACAAGTTACTTATTAGAATAACTTATTGTAAGCTTAAGATAAAGAGTGAAGTTTCTCAAATTTGCTGATCCAGTCCAATTTTTACTAAAACTTGCTGAGAATAGAGAAATTGAGTCAAAATATATCTACCGACGCAATTTGACTATTGTTTATTTTGTCTCTCATTACCATATTTATATAAAATACTTTATATCTCTCCAATTAGTGTATTTATTAACACTTTTGGGTTAATCTGAGCGAGATAAACAGATTTCACGCTACTTGATTAAAGTCCTTCTAATAAAGCAAACGCTCGACTATACAAGCGATTTTCTTGATATTATTGTAGTTTTTTAGAGAAAATTCTATCTAAACAAACTTTTAAAAACTTATAAAACATACAAAAACAGTTTTTCCGGATGTTGTCCAACGAAACCTTCCGAAAATACTCTGTTTTCAAGCAAAGCTGCAGTCCAAATCCCTGTTTTAGTAAGAACATTGTCAAAATAGAATGGAACTTAGTTTTTACCTAGTATTTATAATAAAAAGATGTCTGGCATTCTAGAATCCAAGCTTTTCCGTTGAATTCAAAAGTGAACAACAATTCACAGCAACTGAAGTACTACTAATTGGGCAAGACAGAGCAAAATACAACATTTGGCCACTGAACTTGGGAATATCGGAAACGAGAGAGTTCCCTTGTTTTTGAAAGAGCTAGACTGAAGGAAGCAGTGAGAGAGATTCTGGTTTTTGTTGAGAAAGAGTAGTTGTTTATTCTAAACAGTTACGGCTAACTTCGAAAATAAGCTGTTATTCCTGTGTTTAGTTTTCGGCGAACCAAACTGTTAAAGAGCAATTGCTGATTAAAGAAGCGGTCTCGTCTTCTTTAACACGGGTTCTTTTATTCTTCCTGGACTATACTAGCTTTTATAGGCTATTTCCAAACAAATATGAAGTCCCTGGGTGTTGTGCTCGCTCCAAATATCTCTGATCTCGTTTTTTGAAAAACGAATAAATAAACTTTAAAACGTTCTCAATACTCCATTTATTAGGTTACAAAAATCTTCTCAGCCTTAAGTTTACTTTCACCATGGTTACCCAACTGATCTGACCTGGCCTTAGAAAAGTTGAGAAATCCAGGCCAGACTAATTTGCAAATCCCCACTTCTACTATATATATTCTTAGAGCATAACATTGACAAACCTAATTTGTTCCGCATATTTAACTCTTCTTCTTTCTAACAGAACCGCCTCTCTTTGATTAAAAACAAACAAGTATTTCTTGTGTTTCCATTAATGTTCCTAACATATTTGTTTTCTCTTACCGCCATATTAAGTTACCATGGCGAGAAACGTCATAATCAACTGCCATAAGAAGACAGACTAGGACCACACAGAAGGGGTGGACAGGGCTGGCCTGAATGGGCACGGGCAGATGTTAACAACACGGAGCTTTCTCATACAACTTATTATAACAACGTAATTTTGCCTCCAAAAGTGACGTCACCGGGTTCAACCGGGCCGGCATTATAAATGCGCAGCCCTGGGGGTACGGAGGTAACGGGCCGACCAGGTTGAAATGATCACGGGCTGTCCCATTCTAACTCCTATCATGCAGTAAGGACAAGACGAATTTTTAGAAATCTTCAAAATAGTTAATTCCAAAAGTTGTAGGTAGCGCCGAATAAAAGTGAACACTTATTCCCACTGGGAACAAAAATAGTTGCCGCTGTCTGGCCACCGCAATGAAAAATGAACGGGAGCTTTGCTTAATAGCGTTTTGCTGATAACGTCATAATTTTTGTTTGCGAGAGCTGCGGTATTAAGAATAACCTTATCCAAAGCGTTAATTTCAAAAGTGTTCTAGCATAGTTTTATTGGTAAACATTGGAAAAGTTTCGCATTCCATTGAAACATTTCCATTATAAATATTTGCAAAACTATTTGTCTATAAATACTCTAACAATGGTTCTTCTGAAGAACTCCCTTTTCCCCTTATGTACTTGAGTTTAGTGGAATCTATCTGTTTTTCCATAACACAAGTTCATTTTGAATGTTTATATCATACATAAATCCCCCCTTAATGTTTATCTATATTAAAAGGTTAATCCAGATTATCCCCAGAGCTCCAAGACTCCCAACTTCTGTAGAAAAAGTATTGATTGTTTTCACAATAAACGGAAATCCTTGTTCCAAATTAGTTTTACGGCTTTCTGGAAGTTCTGGGAGTTGATACTTCAAAGAATTTCGAGACCAATTCTGGGGGACGGCCTGAACTTCTACGACAAAGATATAATTTCCGGTACATATATTGCTGTATATACTTTTTATTATTTCTTTTTATTATTTGTACTTTCTAACTTAAGTCTTTATTTAGTGATACCATCCAGTCCACTCAACATGCGGTGGTTGTTTTTGATACTCAGTCTAGTCAGTCTACCGACTACCATCTACGCAGTCAAATGCATGGACTGTGTGGGCGATGAAAATTGCATGCAGGAGTTTTGTAAGGTATGTACTGTGATTTAGTTAATCGATATCGATTGCAATGCAGCTTATGGTTAGATGTATAGTCGACGCCAAGAGTAATGATGGAGTGTAAAGAATTAACGCTCGTCCGAGCCCTTTTTCGAGCACCGCGCCAGCATCTGACGGTTACTCTCCTTTCAATATTGTACTTTGCAAGTACGCGCGTGCAATTTGCCTGCAGGTGCTGTGTTAAAAATCCTAAAAATACGCAAGCGGCAAAAGTGCGGGCCGTCCCTTGCCACCCCTGGCGTTGACTATATTAAGGTCAAAAGTCAGCAACACCAGCAGTGGTAGTCTCTTGGGCCGGGATGAAGCCGATGTCTCGGAAAGATCGTGTCGCGCTAAGCCATTCCAACCAATGGACAAAAGACTCTATGCGGGATTGGTAGATGGTGACAAAAAAGCTTCTAAAGCATTTATTTTTATTTTCCGCTAAACATCTGTTTTTCGAGAAAAACGTTTTTAAAAGCTTGGTATTTTAGTGCATTGCCAAATGTCCAGATATACTTAGATAATTTTTGCTAAAAATGTTAGTTCTTCCACTTTATTCCATATTTATTAACTCCAAAGCTTTAAATCTGTTAAATCGACTATATTTAAATCTCTTCCAGGGAGACTACTGCGTTCACTCTCAATATGCTCCCCGTTGGGGACATAAGGAATGGGGAAACCCTAAAGTTGTAAAGGTAGGTTTCACTTTTATATCAACAAGTCAAAATCTGTTTCCACCAAAAAACCTGGCAAAAGGGGTCTATTAGACCGGACTCTCTGGCACCTGTACCAAAATTTGGTACACAAAAAGCGGTCAGAAAGATTTAGGTGCCAAGTCTAAAAATGCCTTTTGAAAGAACTTTAAATTAAAACTTAGGTCCGGCCTGAAGCCTGCAAGCTTTTACGACTTTCTTTAGTTGCATCCCGTGTAACTTGCAGTAATGAATATAGAAAACCAAATGATATTATATTTTAGGGTTGTATGAGCGGTAGTTTACTTCAGAAGGGAATTCGAGATCATTGTGAAGTGGCCGATGATAACAATAGGGTGAGTACGGTAGTCTGTCTTATTGTAAACATTTATTCAGACTCTCAGAAAACGTTCTGATTTTAACGGTTTCATTTTCTAGGGGTCCCTATTCATTAAAGAATGTATAGTTTATCTCAAGACCTAGTTTTCCAGCGCGGTATCACGAGCGGGGCGCAGTGTTATAAAAAATGAATGTAAAATCGGTCGACGTGGAGCGTTTTCTCCAGAAGTACATTCATTTTCTATAACCAAGCGCCCCGTCGTGATACCGCGCTGGACACCTAGGTCGTTGAGTAGACTATAACACCTGTTTTCGTTTTGAAATTGCCCAGATTTGGTTCGGCTGAAATCGTCATCTTCTGACATAGACTCATAAAGTTCTCACTTTCACCAATTCTTCCACTTTTAAATGTAATTTGCACAGCTCCAGTCTATTTCGCAACTTGCCGACAACTAATCTGCAAACTTGTTTTGTCACCCCTTATTGTTAGGTGATATCACCACTTGTCTGCATCTCTTCGTTCCTACATCATTGCATCCGCTCTCTCGCTTTAGGATCATCTTAAATACGGCGACACCTACTTAAAAAGAGGTGCACCCTTCTAGAATCACCATAATCGCTGCTGTCAATCTCTTTCTTATTCTTCCTAAAGGTCTGCGTCTTGGCTATTTTCGCTTTGAAACCCGATCCTTAAGTACCAGACGAGCGGTCTATGAAAGACGAGCAACCAACAAGAAGACTGAATGAGATTTTTGATTGAAACGGCAAGGAGATTTTGAAATACAGCTGAACAAGGGAAGCGGAGAGTCACAATGGACTAGATATGGGCATTCTGGGCTGGATCCAAGCCCAGCTCAGCCCAGATTAGCCAGACGTAGCGCTAACCCAGGCCAGCCCTAGCTTCGTAAAATCAAGCCCAACCCAGCTCAGCTGACTTAAGGGGTCACTTTGTCCAGCCCGTCCCATTTCTACAATGGACTGTCAACATTTTAACCATATTAAACGAACTAGAGCATCATACTATGCTAATCCTGGATGTCCTAACCAAGTGAATATGTATCCACAGTTTGAACTGGCCTTAGGCTTAGGCTGGCCTATAAGTTATAAGCTTAAAAAAAGAGAACCGCATATTATTAGTTTTCCAAAATCCCAATAGAACTTTATGGAGATAGACGGATTCTGATGACGCCTGCTGGCCTTGTTTCGAAGCTAACAATAAGTGAAACATTTGATTATCTGTCACCGCAAGCAATTACCTCGTCTGCAAGCGCTCTATTCTTTTATTGGTTACATGACGTAGTACATTATTGTCAGTTGAAGCTGTCTTCATAATGTGGCCCTTGCACTTCGCATAGGTGGGGGATCAATACGATGAAAACCAAAGAGAAGAAAATGGAAGAGCGGGGTAAAAGGGGGGGGGGGGGGAAGCCGGAGGTTGCAA
>JAQGAV010000562.1:0-30665 GCA_034691345.1 Phasmarhabditis papillosa
TCTAATATTTCGAAGTTTCCAAGAAGCTGTTTCTGTTCATCACATTCTGCTACAAAACCTAGATCATTAACATAATGGTGATAACAGTTACCGTAATGGTAACCACTTGATGTATGTTGTATAGAAAGAGATAAATATTCCCTAATTATTCACTTTTTTAAATGTTTTAATTACTTGAAAGAGGTGCCGAATTTGGGAGAAAGAAGCTGCCCTCGAGCAGTTTAAAGCCGCATGTTGGAAGACAAATATATATAATTTATACAGAACAGAAAATATCCGAAACAATCTTCTGCCGTATAAACAGCTTCATTCAGATTTATCAAATTAAACAGATTTTTCACAATCAGTCTAGTTGATTTACTTCTTTATGCTTCTTCTTCTTGTAATCTTCTTATGATCTTCCACATTTCTGAAAGTTCATACTTCATACTCGAAAACAATTGGATGACCCAAAAAATCGAAAATTAACTTATTGAGCTTGTCCGGAAAGAGATAAGCCGTGTTCGCGACCAGCTGCGGTAGTGGCGGCGCGGTGGAAACTTTCCGCTGCGTTTTCGGCGAGGTTATGAACACCCACCGCGGAATTTTCTTTCAAACCTTTTTATAAACCCTGTGCATCAGGCAAGTGAACCAGAAAAAACTAATTGAATTATAACAAATTATTTAAGAAGGTGGCAGAATATATCAAAATGACTTGATTTTATCATTTTGCCCGTCAACAGACCTGCGGAAAATTTCCGCCTTCCTTGACGCCGGCGGAAAGGCCGCCGCCCCCGCAGACGTTGTGAACACTACTATAATATCTCGATTCTTGCAAATACATATCTTGGGAAAGCACCTATATACACATAGGAACCGATAGCTTCATCTTTCCTGTAAATTGGCAACAGCATTATAATTTGTTCTTTATAAGGTTGCGGGAGAGACCCTGAACCTCGGCAGAACGACTTTGTTGAAATCGGTGAAGGAAAAGGTTGGTTGCCTACTTTAAGTAAATATATTCATCCGGACAAAGCAGTTGTTTCTTACGTTTATATCTCATTTTCTCAGGGTTGGTATCCGCGATGCTCGACTTCGTCGGACACTTTTAGTTAGGCAGTCTTCTATAGCAACAAAAATATGTACTATAAAACGAAAAAGTATGTACAACAAGCTAACAATAAGCTAGCGGCTGAGTTGACAAATAGAAGTTTATGTTTGCTGATTGGTCCCGAACAGTATTTCCTGTAGGTTTCCTCTTATCAAGATGTCGTCATGATTCAACTTCAGCGTCTTCGGTGACTGCAGTGGCACTGATCAAAAAATACGCTATCGACACTTGGTAATACTTCTCGAGAAAACTATTGTAATTTTAGCATTGATAAACACGTTGAATAGAGCCTTCTGTCCCTTCAATCATCTGTCTATTATGCGAGTTTGTTTATTGTCAAAAAGAAAAATATTCTCCATAACAGCGTGTTTTTCGTATAAACATACACGCTGGCAATAGAATCGATACATCTTTGATAAAATAACCAGGAAATATTAAGACTTGTAGTCCTGAAGATATTTCATAAACTTAACACTGATGCGTTTTAATTTCCCATTCAAAACACTGTGTACCAGTTGTACTCTACATCCTTACTGTTAGACCAATTTCAGGAAAGTAAGGTTCCTCTAAACATAACCGGTTTCTTGACTCAAAGATTGTTACTTTTGATTTTACTGATAGACAATTGGAACTATAATTTAAAAAAGTTCCTTATACAACTTTGTGACAGACGCGGATACTCACCACTATACTACCGAGGATAATATATAACTTTCTAAATCCCAGTAGAACAGAAGAAACAAGTTCTGCAAAACTTTGCGCCCTCGTAACTGCAGTATTCCCCATTTTTGCAATTTTTGTTACTCTGTCTGTTATAAACAACTAGTTGGTCACATGTGACCATCCAGCAGGCCTAGAGCACCAGAGAAGACATTTCACAACGTGTTTACTACCGACGACCAAAACAAACGACAATCTCGACCTGCACTTTTATGGGAATTCTATGGATAAATTTAATATGCCTATAGTTAAAGGTTGTTTCAAACTGTTTCTAATTTTAATTTGTTACTATTTAATTTACCGGAAGAACGGGAATTCTTGCGCAGTAGTATTCATTTAGGTGCGATATTAAAGTTGTAATCAGGAATGATTTTCATTGTTCTTGGTAATCCGGTTTCAGATTTTCAGTCCATCTATTTGTTTAACAAGCCAAACTTTGTCAGTTGTACTTGGATAAGAATAGAACGGCCCGGGTGGGTCTGTTAAATTCCAGCCCGTGAAAATGACTACTAATCTTGGTTATTTTTCGAATCACTATACATTTAGTACCGTTTACTTGTATATTAGCTGATTTTAGTTTTCCCTTTCCGCTATTCAGGCTTCATCACCTTAGTATTTCGAAAAAGCGTTGCACATTAGGCATGCATATATTTCAATCATAGCCATGAAAAGTGAACACAACTTGTTTGTTAGTCATTAATTGCAGGTTAGCTACTTATTTTAGAGTCTGCTCGATATTGTAGCTGTTTTTAAAAGTAGAAAGTCACTTCTACTAAAGGTATTTTACTACTTACACATACTGAAATCGGAGTGAGAACTTCTAAAATGTTACAAAGTAAAACTGACTCTAGCATTACATCAAAAACCCATTTTACGTTCTTAATCTGCGAATAGGTTATAATCTTTAAAACTTCACTTCTCTAAAGTTATCTTGTATTTTATAAATTAAGTTGAAACTTTCGAGATTGGTTTTTTCTTTTAGAAACCGATACCTCATAACGTACAAGAGGCTTCTAGAAAGAGACAAGCCCAAAAATAGTGAGTTGTATTTGTGTTTAACTGTCTCGTGCCTCAGTCGTTTGTATCAACAAGTATGTTATCAACATGTTTAAACCCTACAACTGAAAATAATCAATTTGATTCTAATATTTCGAAGTTTCCAAGAAGCTGTTTCTGTTCATCACATTCTGCTACAAAACCTAGATCATTAACATAATGTATTGCTAGCCGCAACAGTTATAGTTATGGCGGAAAATAACCATTGGGCAAGGATATACTGACTTGTAATACTGTATACGGGGGGTGGGAATAGCCCACGTGGTTTTATCGACCTACTATTATAATTGGACGTGTGCTTTATTTCTGGACTGGGTGGGATACCTCCAACCTGACATCTATTTTTCAAGGCAAAGGCCTTTTCAACCTAAGGTAAACTCTATTTTTCAAAAAAAAAAAAAAAAAGAGCGAATTTTTTCAGAACACTCAAATTTTGGGGTTTTTACTCGGGATTTCACATATATATAGAGAAATATGTGAAAAATATAGTTTGCCTGATAGATGGCCCTCTAACGTAGCCTTAACAAGAACGCCAATTCAAGTTGAAAACGGCATCGGCACATTTTTTGAAAGAGACCGTAGACATAGTGACGAATTCTGTTCTCACTACGACAAATCTACGTGTAAACGTTTCGAAAGAATTCCTAATTGATGAATTAGCGGGCGTGATTAGTTTCTGCACGAAAAACATTCTAGCAATAAGCTAAAAGAGCCAGTGGGCAAGTGCCAGACCAATCCAAGTATATCTCCTTCCGATTAGTTGTAATTACTTTGCTAAACTCCTATAACATTTTAAAAAAAAACTCGGACTCTATCTAGACTTTTCCTGCAAGTAAAGACTGGCCATTTGTTTGACAAATAGTGAACAACACCTCATCAAAACAACAATAGAATGGAAGCAAATACATTCAATCTTTGTTAAGGGTACTGTACTCAGTAGTCTTCCACCATCGATTCCCAAGTATCTCCGTGGAAGCAAAACTTTGCATTCCTTGTCCCATTTTTTTAATCAGAAGATGTTTGAATTCACGTTTGACTAATAATACTACTCTCATAATATATAGCATAAACAGATTGTTCTACTTTTTTTATTATTTAGCTGCGTAACCACCATAATTTGAATAGATTGATCATAGTTCGTTTTAGAATCTTAGAAGCCAGTGGCTACTATTTCACTTTTGCTGAGATGTAAAAGTGCTAGTGACCGGAATTCAGTATCACTTTTTCACATCAGCGCAGTCATGCGATTGCTCGCGAAATGCAGTTTTTCGAAAAGACTATTCGCTGAGCTCTGAGTCTAAGATGTGATTCCTACTGAAAAAACATTATTTAACTTATATGCTATACGCTTGGAGGAATTATTTTTCAGGAGACTAAAGAAGTATTTCTTTTGTCTCACAAGGTTCACCGATTACCATTAGTCAACTCTTATTCTCTTGGGAGAACTCCCTCTACTTACGCACTTCAATGTAATTTATCACATGAATGACTCTAGGTTCATTGCCGACGATGAAACTCTTTTTGAAACACTTAAAAGTCTTATATTTCCGAACTTCTTATACATTTAGATAATGTCAATTTTTTGATATCATGGGTGTTTCAAAAGCTAGGCTACATCAAGCTATAAAGTAATCAGCAAAACTAACGGTGTCCTAGGTATAAAAGATTTCATTCTTATCATTATATCTATATATCCATTAACTTCCTCATTCTGTCTAACTAGCATACACGTTTCTAGTTGAACGTCCTATTTTCAGAGGCAAATCCCCTACCGGGCGGATCATAATAATCCTACAGAGTTCCCCCGTCCAATTAAAACAAACAGAAGCGAATAACAAAGATATCAACACTTCACCACAACTGGCTGACAGATCAAATAAAGCATGGAGCCGACAATCTTCAACGTGGTCGTAAGTTAGCAAGCTAGACAAACGAGCACCAATGGTAAACTTTTGATTAGAGGACCCTACCAGCAATTTCTTATGGAAAAAAAAGCTAAAATAAAATCGTTATGTCCAAAATATATGGTATATCCTAATAACGACAGAAGAGAACTTTCAAATTAAGTTCCAAAGCTCACACCATTTCAGACGGTCACAAGAGTTGCATCGATAGTTTCATTGCCGCTATCAATCATACAATCGTATGTGATACTCATGTATATATTTGGAAATCATTTTCACAACCAACAATACTATCAGTTGACGGTAGAAGGTATGAAACAAGAAACTCCTGTTTATAAATTTATTGCATTTAGGTATCGTCCAAGCCTGCTTAATATATGGATCATTCTTCAGGAAGTCACTATTCCTTGTTCCCTACATTGCTTTACAAGTAAGTAGAACAATTTAAATGAGCAAGCTAACCTAACCGAACGCACCTATTTTAGTTTTTCGTTGGAATGTTCTATATATCACTGATATTCTACTGCTGGCTGAATGACAACGTCTGCAGCAGTCGAAAGAACTTAAAAGGTAGGTGTTACAAGTAAAACTCACTATAAGAAAGCTTTCAGAATTCCCAGTATTGCTAGCAGCCATTACATATCCTCTTCAATGTGTTGTGGCAGTGATAGCAGGGAAATGTTACCACTATTTCATCGAGGAGAAAAAGAAAGAACGCCATCAGCTGCAAGAACAATCACAAACCGACAACCCGTGACAACAGAACAAAATTTATCTATGAATTTTATTCAAAACTTTTCAAGACAATAAATCTCGAAACTAAACAGCAAAAGACAAAAATCACACAACACACAAAGAAAAGAAGAGCAAGTAATGGAGGAGATGAATCGTATTGTCATAAACAGATACAGGGATCGAGGAGAAGGTAAAAAAGAGATATGATAAAAACATAACCTCCGAAAACTGCTTAAGCTTGAACTGCTTCCAATTCGGTGGGGAGAGTGGCCTTGGGGTGCTTGTTCAAGAAGTGTTGCTTGTATGTCTTTGGATCGGGCATCATGGCCTGAAAGAAATAATTAAACAAATGGAAATTCAAACAGAACGTTATTTCAAGAAATGTATAACTAAGATCAGGAACATCACAAGCAAGTGAGAATCCGTCGCGAGTGGCAGTGTTGCTAACAATTCGCTATCGTATGGTTAATCCAGGATGGGGTCACATATATCATTTGCTCATCGATGTGATAGCAGAGCCGTGAAAAATCTAGAGGACAAAAAACTTACCATACAAACGGTACACTTGTGCTTTAGAGCGGCTTGAGCAGCTGAATTCTGATCATGTCCTTGTTGTTTCTTCAAGGCGGCAGCTTTCTGCTGAGCTTTCTAAAATATCTAGAATTAAATCTCATCCAAATTGATTTTTACCTGCTGGGATTGAGCCTTCTGGAGTCCACGAGCCATTACGAATTTCTGTAAATAGTTAACTAATGTTAGATAAATGAGAATAAGAGAAAAAGGCATAACCAACGTATGGCTGAGGCATAAACAATAGCGGAAACAGGTTCCCTCCAGCAAGAAAACCAGCATTGCAAGCAAAAGGTTTTCTATATGCGATTATCTCTGCGAAACGAACTGCATACTTAGACGCATACAATGCAGAAATGACGAAATTATTCACAGAAACGTAAACTCCACTAGAAGATAAATTATGTAGCACACATTGGGTATCCAAAGTTCGGTCAGTTAACAAATTCTCAAGCAATTAAAAAATAGAAGCAAAATCTTTTAAAATTGCAAAAACTAAAAGGAATAATAGCAGAACAGTGAAAAACAGTTCACCTTCGAATTTTTTTCAACTGTTTTCAAATTTAGGCGCACCGTAAATTTCACTGATTCGAACACTCTTCGTGGCGGGACCCAATGATTTGATGCCTGCGTCTCTCAATTATAACGGTTGTCTGCTGACAGGGGTTTTGTGCACTATTACAAATGTTAAGGTTACTTTGTTATTTGGTTAATATTTCCGTACGTAAAATAATGGATGGCTTGTCAAGAGCCAAGCCTAGGATATCGAGTGCGATCAGAAGTTTTAAATGTATATATTCAAGGACGACCGCAAGAAAGTAGTTTTCTTCGAAAATACTAGAGGAATAATTTACACTTAGGAGAAGTTTTTTTCCGGATAGACTCGAACATATCTGTGTTCAAGTTGGGTGGATTTGGAGTGTGGCAATAAACCTACAGATGAGCATCCGTGTATTTGATAATCCCTATACCATTAAATGGGATTGAAACAGTTTCAAACCGATCGATGCGGCTTGTTTATTATATTTTAACCATCTCACTCATTTTTACATGCTCGGAGGCCATTGATATTCCAGCGTTTCCGGATATATGTAAGTAGTGTGTAATGGTTATTTGATATTAATTTCGATACGGGTTGGAGGTTGCAGTGAAGTAGTTGTTCCAACATATCCAAGACCTGTTTCGAGTAGTTGCCTATTTCTGCATTTTCAACTTCCGCGGAAATCCAATGAGTGGATAAGTTAAGCTCTCTGTTTTGTCATTGAGGATACCTATTTGGCATATTTCCTATGTTACTTCCTGTGCAAGTAATTTTTCAGCAAAGAACTGCGTCTTCGCCAGTGTGGATTATAAGAATGCACCATCTAGTGAAGCATATCAGGTTGTAAAGTATACGTATTGTTCTGATATAGTCCTATCTCTACAAAACTGGACCGCCAGTATATTGTATTTCATGGCAGTGCATGATAAAATCAAGATGCCAAAATCCGACCAATACCTGAAAAGACATCCCAAACGTTTACCATAGTTGCAACTTGGACTATATTTCCGTTGATCAGGCTTACAGTTAACATATAAACTCACAGCGCTACAGAATCAAAGCAATTGAGACGATACGATTACTATTACATAAGGAAATATTTACACTGGATTTTTAGCCTCGCGGTATAACAAAGGACTGTGCAACCCTCTGTGAAAATGAGTATTTGTTTAAATGCCATGCTTATACATGGGCTGGTTAGTTCAGAATAACGCAAAGTAAGGTACTATTTATCCTTCACATATCGGCATGCACACTTATGGACATTAGATATTAGTTGATCTAAAATCCGGCTATGTCTCGGTAGTGGAATTCAGCAACTAGTTTTTTGACCGAATAAGGCTCGTAAGCAAGGTCTTTGATTTCCTTTATTAACTCCTAACGTTACCTAACTGTCTGCAAATTGTGGCTAATACATATGTTTAGGTCCCGATACTCACTGCATCCTTCATGGAATCATAGACACTTTGAAGCTAACATCAAGATCCGGTTCGCCCTACAATTTGACGGATGTGGATTGCAAAACTAAAGGTATCTCGAAAATAACTAATATAAGATAACCAAAACAGTTTGAAATGTCCCGAAACTTGTCGATTTTGAAAGTTATAATTATTTAGATCTTTTTCGAACATTTTAATAATGAATATTCAGGGGAAACAAAAATGAAACTCTGTAATTTCGAGGAACGAGGAATTAGAATTGGATCAAGCAATGGTTATAAGGTAGATTGCCAAAATGACGCTGAAAGGAAAACATCTGTTCAATTGCACTAAAGCGAGCGGAAAACGTTTGGTTGTAACGCAGAAAATTGATCTCGATTTATCCTAGCTTAATATTGGCGGAAGCAATTATCCAAAGCTAAACTGAAAAAGACGGTTTACGAAAATATCTATGCCAATGCGTCGGCCAAGTAGCAGAATTCTTATTTAATGGCAGTTTGGCATAGTTATAATATAATCGAGTCTGTAAAGTTCATGAGAAAAAGCTAATATATACAAATTCAGACAGTCGGCAAGATATCGATCGAGGAATGTTCCAAACAATGTGATATGGACATTATGAGTCCTTGCACTTCCTTTGGATGGGACGAATCAGTAGGATTTCAATTCGGTAAGCAAGCTGCACTGGTCAATCGTACAAAACAACTGTTCGTTTTTAAAGCTTAGTAGCTAACGCCTACTCGGCGAGGTGTTAAGATAATCAGAGCTCTTAAACCGGCTTGGCCGAACTTTGGATCACGACCGGGCCGGGCCGGAGTAGGCCGGTTTTCAAGGCGTTTTGTCTGAAGATAATTAAATTCTCAACTAACCGTGGTTCTCTTTGACTAAACGGGGAGGTAGTAAATTATTCCGATAGAATTTCGTAAACCAGAATAAGTTAGAAAACTTGTTTTCAGGGTCAAATTGTATTCTTCTGGTCCGAACTGCGCAGATAACTACTGTTAGTGATGGAAACTATAAGTTGTACGAAAATAGATGCAGAGTCTTCTAGATTGCTTGCAACAAGACACGTGTTTAATTAACATTTCAACTGAATAAATAGATTTGTTCAACATTCAGAAAGGGTAGGTTCGTTGAAAACAATCTCAAATCAAACAATTGACGAAAATCTTGTAAACTAAAAACTGAAAAGGACATAAAACAAAGGATACTACTGGTGATATTCAGAGTGATGTTGTACTCTTAAATAAGATACTTAATAAGAAAGATACTTCCGCTCAAAATCACAACATAACGCTTCCCTCGTCCCTACATCGGATATGGGAAATAATTTACTACTTCAAATCAGGGACTCCCCCTCTATTTCATAGATTCAACCTATTTTTGAAAAACAATATGCTTGGCTTAGCCGACCATCACAGTCAGAACCTACACACTTCCGGATTCAAAAACAGTCAATACCTCAAGGAAAATAAGGGAACTACTTGCGAAACTGATTTATACGATATGGATAACTACCTATAAGTACATTAGAACTCTTATGGAACCCATCAGATTAGGGGAAAAGAATAACTGGATAGGAGGACATAGATCTCAGGTTCTCTCTGAAAGGGCTCAAAAATTCATTCACCGAGCAAGGCTAAACACTGACTTCTACACCTACAGCAACAACCCAACAGATTTCACCAAGACTAGTCCACATTCTGTAACCAAAATACTCAACTACTCTTTTCGTTCTGGACTTCTGACCTCGTAATTATTTCTCAGCGTTTACAATGATAAAGCCCATGGCCGGAAACTGTAGACTAACCAAGCTGACCAACAACTTATGAATAGAAACCGATGCTCTTTTACGCCCCCGCTTCATTTTTCGACCCACTCGCTCCGTTTTCCCCCCATTTCCCCAAAGTCTCGGTCATACTACCCCTAAAGCTTTGATTCAATCTTTACGTTTAACAAAAAACAATAAAAACAGTATCAATTTTTATTCAAATGTCTATAGTTTGTATTATTGCTTTGTGTTTAATATTTCTTATTCTTTAGCTTTAGCTAGCCAGTCTTCTTTGTTGCATTATTCTCATACAGACGGTAGAATGCAGCCACATACAACTGAAAAAACAATCATTTAGTTTATTTGTAGAAATGTTTTAAAACACTTTAAAGAAGTTTTCTTAGAATTATGCCTAATGCTAACATGATATGTTTTGGTGAAGATGCTATTACAAAGATTAGAACGGCCCGGCGAAAAAAGTGTGGGATATGTTCTCCAAATCTGAAGTAGCATTTTTAAACAAAAAAGGCAAATTTTAATAAATTTTTTGATAAATTTGGGTGTCTTTATTAGCAAACTTGATTAATATTCGAATATGGAAAGTTGGCCAAAACCTAGAGTTCGGTTGGGAACTTAGTGTTAGTTGAAAAATTGGGCCCTGACAGGGCTTTAAATTCCCACCCTGGTTTTGCAGTAGCCCAAGCAGGAATTCACGGAAATGTCCGTCCCTGTGTCCCCTTTCTGGTATCCACCAGGTTCTTAGAATGCACCAAACAAAGAAGAATTTCCCCTATCAATCAGCTGTTTTGGAACCTTCTCCGCAGTGTTATATATCTGTGGTACCAGGATTGATTTTAGATGCCGGGTTGCTTCGTTTAAACATCATTGCTTCCCAGAATCGTAACCGATATTATTTTCATTACATGACACACACATTATGTACAACACTCAGATTTTACAGAATAGACATTTCAGACAAGGTCGATGTGACCATCCCTAGATCCAAGGACCCCTGAAGCTCGAGGATGTATCGGCGGCGCACCAACACCTGGTTGTCTTGGAGACTCCTATCCGGGTGCTCCAGCGGTCCGGGGGGGGGGATTGATTGTCGGGTACAAGGCGTTATTGTTCTTGAAAAAACAAAGTTAACTGACATACTGCAGTTTTGCCGATATCATGTTAATCGGCCGTCTCCTGATATTTCTAGTATAAGTTTCATGTAACATAGCTTGATAGTATGCTCAGAATGTGATGCTTCAAATAATCTGAAGAGTCATCTTCTCATTTCAATGAAATGCATATATTATACTAATCGTCGGAAACGATGGCTAAATAGATTATGTTCTTTGCCAGACAAAACATATATAATTGTGCCGGTGCTTTGGCCAAGTGGTTAGAACAGTGGTTTCAGAATCAGTGAGTGGCTGTGAAGGTGGGTTCGATTCCCAAAACACGGTCGTTGGTAAGTTTTCAGGGGGTAAGTGTCAAAGATCTTTCGGCCAAGAATACTTAACTTCGAATTACATTGGGAAATATAGTTTATGTGTATGTTTGTTCTAATTTTTTTGTTTTTAGTTTTATTATCTAACATTCTTGTAGGATGACTGTATTATTTAAATAAACAGTAATTCATCTTTTTATAAACAGTCACGGCATTTCATACAGGTTTAGTTTATTTACTCTTACAGTTTATTCTTCAAGTTTACTGGACATTAAGTGCGTAATTATTTGCTTATTCTATTGCACAGTAGGTTTTTACTTAATAATTATAGGTTTTGACGGCTTTTGGTGAGCTCAGTTGTTATCTGCACGCATACACTTGCAAACGAAGATCACATTTTTATTACTTTGTTTTTTAGGTATTCAATAATGCTGAAAACGTCTACAATACAAGTGAGTATCTACAATTAAATAATAATTGCTTCTATATTTAAGCGATCGGAAATCACTTAACTATTTATTTTATATTCAGGCGATTTAGGGCTAAGTTGTTCAGCCATGTTATTCGGGATACTAACCACTGCTTGAGGATTTGAACCGAAAACAAACATTGTTTACAGTCTGTTTCGATAACCCTTACTTTGACATTCAACAGTCCGATGGAAGAAAGAGATTCAGTTGCAGCTCTTTTACCAACGGTAACTTGACCTGTTTTAGCGAAACCATCGAAGGTCAAGCTGCCTTCTTAGATAGGCAAGTTTTTTCTGAGTTGTTATAAACTTATGGACCTAGAATGGGTTTCATCGGAAGTAATTGTTCATATTGGTATGCATCCGTTGTTAAATCGGCGTGTTTTGTTTATGCTGTTTTTTTGTTGAAAGAGTATTTCGATGAACAGAATCGATCCGTTTTCCTTCAAAGTCTCATTACAATCATTTACTCTCATACAAGTCTTTGAAACGAAGTACACAACGAGATGTAACTTTCAACTGAGTTATTTTAGCTGCCGAAGTTGCTGTCAAATCTTTATGATATGGAGAGCCAATGCCACCATGGAGGTAAATACTATCTGTTACAGATTACTGATCAATCAATAACCATGAAAGTTCGAAAGAAACTTACTAATAACGCAGTTTATCCATAAAACATTTACCTAAAAAGAATACAAACCGACTTTATTATTATTAATTTACTTTTTAGAATGACCAAGTTACCGCCATTACAACATACAGAGGTGCAAATGCTGCATTTATAAAAAGTACTGAAGAATACTGTAATTTAACAAAGTTATTGAAAAATACTGTTTTATGATAGATATAGTGATAAATATTATTATAAACTATAAAGTGGTTAATAATGGGTTAGACTAAAGTGCTTTGTGATCGATACGCTAACAAGATGATAAGTTTGAAGAAAAACCGGTTCGTTGACATGAAGAATAACAAAATATATCAGAGCCACCCTTTTACAAAACTATCAGCTATCAAGAACTAGGTCCCAATTGTTGTGTTCCAATTACTATCGTACAATCTGATATTCTTTTCTGAATACAAAATTTGTAAAATAATTTATTAACCCGTTCTATTACAACATGTACATACAAGAAACTAACTGTCAGCAAAAATAAGGTAAAAAAGCAAATTTTTAAGTGAATTGACTGAATCACAGTTTAGTTTTCACGAGATTCAAGTGTTGGAGATGGGATTTAAAGTGATTCAGGATGACAACTTGGATTTAGACTCGTAAGCTCATGAATAGGAATAACGATTGATTGAGCAGAGTTTCGAGGCTCGTTGAATCGGAGTTCCACAATTCGGCATGATGAAGGTCTGTAATTCAAAGTTTATTAACATTCGTATTGTTTTTTCATGTTTTAGTCTTACTATCATTGTTTCGTAACAATTTAAAGATTAATAAAGTGTGCTTAGTCTGATAACCAGTTGACTATATAAAACTTCATGTTCATTAGAAACACCGTCTTTTTACTAAAGAATCTTATTTATTTACCTACCGATCGTCGATTAGACAAGATTCCTCAATTTCATAGACTGGTCGAATAGAGAGGGTTCTCTGATTGTCCGGTGTAGATTCACTGAAAAACAAATGCTATGAGCATATATTGCATTTAATAGCATTTAAAAGATTGTTACAATTATTACTTAAATACTTTGAATACTTAGAATTCAATAACTAGCAATTTAAAAAAAGAATCTTTTCTAATTATAAACAAATACAAACCTCCTGCCTCGAGACATGGTCGTTGTTGGGTCCGGTGTTAGTTTTTCTCGTTTTTGACAGCATCTGAACATAAAAGTTAAGCTACGAAACTTAAGAACTCATTACTTTTCGACTATAAAAATATAAAACTACTTGTTGGATTCGAAATGAAGTGTCCCTTCCCAAAAACATAAAACTTACATTCTAGCTCCCAATTCCTTCAATGCCTTCTCGAAGTTTTCTGCCTTCCAGGCATACAGAATTGGGTTTAGGGCGCAATTGACATATGGTAGTAAATGGAGTAAATTCAGCATAACCTTAGCTCGCAGGGTGGTCACCCGAACTTGCCACAGTGAAAGAATTATGTTACTGAACCAGAAGGGGGACCTGGAAACAGATGTATATTGTATCTCAACACCCAACAATAATAGACCCTATTGGGAAAGTATAAATTGTTTCAGAAGAATTACTCCTATTCAAGTAGTTAGATCAGCTTTTAATAAGTTAATTTATATATATAATAACTTACCAGCAAACAAAATGGAATACAATCACCATAAGCACCATATTAGTTACCCGTCTGTACCGATTTGACCGTCTACGGTGCGAATTCAGCACTTGTAGTTGATTTGACTGAAACACACAATTAAACTAAACATATACAAAAAGTTTGTTTAATATGGTTTTGACGAATCAACCATATCTATAACTTCTTGGCAACATTTACCAATCTGTGCCGTTTCAAAATTTCGTTATCTTCAAAGGTAATACTTCTCTTTCTTTTTTGAGAATGAAAACCGGTACATTTAGTGAATGTTTCTACTAACCATATGCTCCTTTAGCTTGTTAAATACGCTAACATAGCAGAATATTATAACACAGCCGGGTAAAAAGTATAGTAATAACCAACAAATGTAAAGATACCTTAAATATCAATTATTGTTTATCAAACTAACACAATAAAACAGAGAGTCTATCATTATTTGACAAATCACAATTTATAGCATTTATATTTTAGTATTAACATACAGTTGAGACCATGTCTGGTTAGGCCAGTCCACAACACATACTTCCATTGTTATCGTCTCGTTGTTAGGATATCGACGAGTTACGGTCTTCTAAAAAAAGTTGTTATTCTGTACAAAATACAAACATAACTAAAACATTTAAGTTTATTAAAATTAAATTAATTAGTCGTCATAAACTGACCTCTTTAGCGAAAATGAACAAGAAAGAGCTGAAGCATAGCGATATGGCCCAGCAAATAGCTGACGCGAAGATTGCGAAACGGTAGGTTCTGTAAAAGTAGTAATATATATATAAATATAAGAAACTTTAAGAAAAGTAAGGTTTTATTAAATAGATTAGTTTGTCTGTTGTTAATAGTGTACGTACCTGTAACCTCTAGCTGTGTTACCCTTGCACACTGCTACAAAACGGTCTATTGAGAGAAGCATAATGAACAATACAGAAGAATACTTGGCTGAAATTTAGCATTTATTTAAGGTTTATAATTAAAGGTATGCATCTATTACTTTTTTAATAAAACACTTTTTTTTTACTTTTATCTATTATAGAGAGATAGTTTACAAAAGGGGTCTGCTATATTGCTATCCTTTACAGTTAAAAATAAGTATTGTGGTACAAGAAGTTCTAATTTCTATGACTTAACCCTACCTGTGCTTTCTGTTCCATAGTAAATTGAGCAAAATGCATGTCCAAAAGGCCAACTTTTGTTGTTCAATGCAGTCGAGGCAACAACACTCAATCCTACAACAAATATAAATGTTTGAGACTGAACTGTTTTAGAAACTCATATGTTACTAGAACACCGAGGTTAATATTTATTTCTGCTTTTATTTTTCTAACCTGCGATATAGATAAAGTCGGCCAAACAGAGACTCCACATGTACACATTTGTAATGGAGCGAAGATACCTAAACCATAAAAGTACGGTTATTTAGGATAGTAAGTTTTATACTAATTTCACAATACATTTTGAGAGTATGCCTACCAAAACGTTACTTTGGCATTTGGAGGATTTTATCTTTTGAACATGTGTTGTATTATTGGAAATTTCTGAATCTCAAAAGTAAGTATCCATAATATCGAAGCTATAATTTACTTAACTACGGACACCTTGGATGGCTTTAAGACCTTAATGACGTAAACTTACGGTTTCTTTATTATCAAATAGCAAATAACAACATTTGCAAGTCCAAAGAAAGCAAGTAGAAAGTGTACTGTACTGAGGCCGTACTTGAATATATTGGCCACTTGTTGATCGTCACTCATCGCATACTAAAACTACTACATAAGAAGTTGTATAGAACAAAGCTCAGAAAAATATAAAAGAACATATTTTTGAAGATAAGAAAAAACTAGTCAATTATGAATAAAATCATCGTTTTAAAATAGACTTTCTAAAATTGATACTTTTATAGCTAGAGACCTCTTTAAAGTTGTCTCACGATTAAAACTGGACATTAAAACGAATAATTCAGGTCATACCGTAATATTTTATCTCAAGCTATTTATTCTAAAAGTTTTCTGCAGCTGTTCTTTATTTTGCATTTTTCCTTCGCTTTCTGGGCTCACTTTTTCGTCTCCAAATAACTGAATTTTACGCCACAAAAGGTTCTCGCATGATGTGATCAAGTTAATATATAAAAAGGAAAAAAAACAGACAGATGGCAACGAACAGCCCAAATAGTCTCTTGCGGAAGGGAAATGATATCTTTTATTAGATTTAAAGCTAACATGGAGGCAGCTATCGAGTGATCTGCGGAGGTTTGGAGTTTTATTATTCACGACTCGGCAGAGAAAGAACCGTATCGTATTAGATATAAGTTAGAACAACTAGGGAGATCTACATTAGATGGACAACAATCTAAACTTAAATATGTTCAAATCTAGTTGAGTTTTGAGGTTTTTATTGTTGATAGATACATTTATACACTGGGAGTTTCACGCAATGATTTGTTCGCCATACAATGCAACAGTTGAAGCAGGCCGTACTCCTCATTGTAGGTTGTTTCAAGAATGCGGACCTAGTAAAAGATCTAAAGAGTCCACGGAATATTCGGAACAGCCAATCTACAAAGCCCGCCCACCCACAAGGAATATCCGCACTGCTTGTTATCGCTAGCGTCTAGTGTTACTAAAGCGCGCTTTGGGAATATTTAAACTGAACAATATGGTTTGAGAAGCAGGATTTTCTGAGGAAATTGTAGTTATAAACTATTATTTGTGGTATAAAATTACGAACGCAACACTTACTTTTATATTTTGTAAGAAGAAGGAGTTTAAAGGTACGACTAAGGTTTTGGTGGAATCGCTCTCAAGAGGTTCGGTCTACGTTGATGGGGTACTGGTCTTTTCTATTTAGTCGAAATAATTAGTGTATGTTGCGCGTTTTCAACTTTTGAAGTTTAGTTTCACAAGGAAGCGCTTCTATGTAACCTTCATGACAAACCAAATACTTATGTCTGTTGAACTATCTAAAGAATAAAACTCATCTTATAAAAGGACGACCTCCATTTCGCGCAGTAAACAGACTAGACAAACAGAATTGGCGCTGCCATGAAATGCGAATATTGGTAATTAATGAAATGTTCCATTGCAATTAGAAGAATAATGAAAGTTAGAAAGAAAATGAGAAAACTCAGACCAAGAAGAGCTGAAACTGAGCCAGATCACTGAGATGTTCGGGTGAATTACAGCTATGTGGCTTAAACCTCAACAACCTTTAGATGTCAGAGTTTCATAAGCTAAGAAGCTAGAATTAGAATTTTTAGAGATTTTGGTTTCTTTATGAATATAACCGTTTTCCTGAAAGTAAAACCCACATGAGATACTAACAAAACAAAGCAGCAAATTTACATAAGCAATGTACTCTTTTTAAACTGAAAATGAATGTTGACTTCATTTATTGGAATCAGTTCAGCAAAACCAATGTGTGCAAATGCATCTACCGTAACCGCAATGAAATTCATTGGTAAGCATAATACATAAAACTACAAAATATATACTGGAGTCATGTGAAGAAATAATAAAAAAGGGAAAAATAAAATAAATGAAAAGCAGCATAGAAAAAGAATATGAAACTGGCGATGGTGGTGTGAAATTGCTTTCAATTTCAGTCACATTTTTAATTACTCCAACCGCTATATGTTTTATTTCTTTTCTATACGCATCCGATGTGTTTTTGTGCACCTCCAGACGATCCTTTAGCCCTGTTTTTAACGAAAAACCGCGAAATTTAAACGAAAATAAAGTAAATTGGGATTAATTGTTGCGTAAAATGAAATTGAACTGATTTAGAAGAGGCTTGCAGGACACCCGGAGACCCCTGCAAACCCTGGATTAGATGCTTGTTGCAATAGGAATGCCGAAGAATAGGTGATTACATTGAATAAGTGGGGAACCTTTTTTGTAACTGTTAATAATTCAGTGTTTCCAAATAGTTTTATATAAGATGGTTGTATAATATTCAAAAACTATTTGTTTTAAAGTATAGCGTATGAACTCCCAAATATATAATGTATACTACAAAATTCTCCGAATGTTATTTTGGTTATACCATTACCTTATTTGCCTATGCCAGTTCACTGATCATTATATCTCAGGCATTATATCCAAATATAACATTCGAATGTTTAAACTTTCAGGTTCTTTGAACAAGTTCACGAAAAATTGCGGACAAAAGACGCAAATCCGTATAACAATAAAAGTTTCTCCACAGCCCCGAAAATATTTGGCACGAAAGGATCTTCGGGAACCCACAAAGATTAAAATCTCATAAAAAAGTAGTGTCAATGTTAGCATAAATGAGTATGATTAAAGTTATAATGAATAAAAGGTTCAGAAAACTTAAAAACAAGGATTCAATAAGGGTTATTCCAATGACGCTGTTTGGTACGTGTCGCTTGCTCCTGAGGGTTCGAATTAATCTGCGCTGAAACGAACAATTAAATAAAATTAAAGTATGGTCAAACAAGAGTTTTGATCGAAACGTGCGAAAGCCGAATTCGAACTTGTTGTGTATTGAACAACGAGAATCAACATATGTAATATAAGCTAAAACCTAACCTTCAAGAAAGAGATTAATTAATTATTGTTAAAGAATTAATTAAGAAAATATATCATATTCTCGGTTTCGTGGAACCCGGAGTTTGTAATGATAACTCAACAGGAACATTCAAATCAATGGAATAGTCTCCAGAGTTAAGCTGAGCATAGTCAACTAACAAATGAGCTAGTAAGTTATTAGTTTTTAAAAGTCTTTGATCAATTAAAACCCTTTGCTCGACACCTAAACTGTTTACTTACAACTTGTAAATTACACACAAACGGCGACGGCAATGCCTTGCGAATCAATAAACAGCTGAAACTTTTAGAATCTCTAACTTTTTAGATCGTTTTTGCTTCAAAGATTGCTGGATTCTACTCATTTCGGATGCAAAACGTTCTGCTCCTTCGCTCGTGATTTCACACAGCGCAATTCACTGCCACTGAAATTGCAGAATTCGAAATTCCTACGATAAAAGGTCAAAAACCCACTAGTTATAGAATTTTTGAATAGTTTCACGTGAAAAAAAGAACATTGGACTAAGTTTTGCAAAATAATCTGCAAGAAGTTCAGCAAGACTAGAGTGCACACGTATCACAAAAAATAATAATCGTCTTGAACTGAAACCTTCTTTTAGTATAATTGTTTCGTTTATTTAATATAGGGTTCTGTCAAAATATGGCACTCTGAGTTTGGTTATATAAAATTAGATAACTTATCTATGGAAACTTACCAAACATACTCTCATAAATGAGTTTTTACAAAAGTTTTCTATTGCCTTGAATACAATGAAATCGTTTGTAAATGAAATGTTTATAAACTTAAATAGAAAAATATAACAATTGTACCTTGTAATATAATCATTCTAACAGATTTCAATCTATTTTATTTGCCTGAAAACATAATACAATAAAAGTAATCCTGAACTTATTAGACCTCTAGCCTATACGGTATTTTGTTTACTGGATAAAGAGAATTCATAATTTTGTAACAACTTTTTCAGCTAGAAAATGAGTATTTTAATAACCGGCGAACAAATTCCATTAATATTGAATGGCTTTAAGCTCAGGTAAGATTGCGAGGGTGGTTTTGAGAAAAAATGTAGAAAAAGCAGCTGGTCGCGGAGTAAAAACTTAGAATCCGTTTAAATATTCAGAATATTCTTATGCAGAAAAGGAGAAGCCGGTATTTATTCATATTGCTGCAAAGATGTTTCGCAGATTACATTGGAGAAGACAATTGAGAAAAAGGTTATAGAAATAAAGAGACGGTCCGAGACTAAGAACAAGTTAATCTAAACTCTTGAATAAGTGCACAATTTAGGTTTAAGCAGGATTTTGTCATATTTGCATGGTTTCGTTATTGACAGTAAAATTAAAAAGCTATTTATTTCCCTTATTAAACTTTAGGATATTAACACGGTGTATATCTAGCTCAGGTGGTAGGATATTCAGAAGGGCTCTTTGAAATAAGGTTGATATCCATGTATATGAGACCTGAAATACTACAGCCTTAATATATACTAAGTTTTATTCTAACATTCAGTTTGTATAGAGATTTCACTAAAAGAAGTCTATGTTGTCCACTATTAGTAGTTGGGAGACTGTAGTAATAATATTCTGTAATTCTATATTTAGTTTCTAAACATACATTACTTTCCACTAACAAGCATTTATTTTGTGCAAATGTTGCACGGCGACTCCGTGCTGACTGCATATTTTAATTTCTGCTCGCTAACAAAGTGTTGCTGGATATAATTGCAGCTAACCGGGAACTAAGAAGTCCACTTAAAATGTTTCATTTAGAAGGTTTAACAAGAGTTTGAAGCTACGAGATTTTCAATTAGAAAGGCTATTGAGACTAAAGTGAGTAAATGAAGTTTATGTGAGCTATCCAAAAGGCATTCAGACCTGTTAGCCACCTAATAAAGCGTAGCTATCAGATATTCTAATTCCAATATCTAAAAAATTTAAATTGTTCTTCTCGTCTAAAAAGCACACAAAAGGTACCCAATAAGTTGTTAGTATTCAACAGACATTAGTCTAAACAAGGGCATTCTAGCTTACAACAAGTTTTGCAATTAGTACTCGTTGTATGATAGAATCGATGCTCCTGAACAAGGAGAATAACTTCGTGTACCCATACATGAAGGGTAGAACAATTAAAAAACATATACCAAAATAGTTGTATTAGTATGTAATACTAAAACTACTATTTAAATATTTAGGTCTTTTAAGTTGCTAAATTCCTTGTGAACATTAAAAGTACAGGCGGTGACCACCGTTTACATTAACTTTCAATTAAATAAAAGTAAAATTCAAAAAGTTAATTTCATTCAATGTAATTAAGGCTGAATAATTAAATTTTCGTCATTTGCACAACAGTGCAAAAATGGGCAGCGCCGGAACAATATTTCTGAGGAGGGGAACTTTTAGATGTAAGAACGATCAGAACAGTCGAGTGTTTGCAGAAGTGCTTTACTAAACTGCAAATGCTAAATAATTCGATTACCTAATATTATGGTTGTATTTGTCGAACAAACCAGAAGGACTCGGTTTACGACCGATATTTTAACAAGTTGACATAATTTCCCGGCGACGATTACTCCCTTGAAGAGACTATCACTTCAGCAAATATACTATATTAAGTAAAGATACACAATTTTATGAAAACAGCTCTCTTAATGAGGTATGTTTAAAAATGTAATAATAATTATGGAAGTCTTTATAAACTTGTCCTTTTACTTTCTTTAGCATTGAGTGGGGGTAGGCAGCGCGTAACTGGTCCTTTAAGAACTTTTCTCCCAGGTTCATCAACAATTCTCAGTTCTATTCTATAAATGTTCAAAATGACGAGTCCCATCGGGTGAAGAGAATATGGGAGTTCTGGAACTAAACGTAGCCGCACTAAATCATCCTTAGCTTTTAAAACAACTCGAATAAGAATGATTGCATAGTTGAACTGTTCACGAATAATATTGCTTAATAGTTTTGTATGTACTCTTTAGATTTTGGTAAAACTGTTTGAATATATAAAAATAAACAACTTTTTGAGTCTGTATAGATAGATCGTTGATGTAAGTTTTGAAATGATAACGAGTATAGGGTTAGACGATTGATCAATACCTTGGAGTGGAGTAACTCGAAATAAAGAATAACTTTTTTAGACTAGAATCATATAAATACCAACTGCTAATGAGAAGTTGTGCGTTGTATGGAAATCTCATAATGTATGCTTAGTTGGTTACATATAGGATGCCGTCATTGTGGACTTAGTGGGATTTCCCTTATCTGGAGACGCTTCTGTAACTTCTATTAGTACTTTCTGATGTTTTCTACGTCTGGGGAAAGAAGTACCAAAATAAATAATGGCTATCAAAGTTTACATTATTTGAAAATATATTGGTAAATTCTATAATCATTCTTTCAGTATTAAAATTGTTTTTTTAAGATATCAACTTCCTTTCAATATGTTACAAACTATACCATGTCAGTGTTTACTAAAAAGTAGCAACCTTAAATATGTTTTTCTTTTACAACTATATTAATATACGTCATTTTCATAACCACGCTGTAATATATATAGAGTTTCCTTCCCCTTGAGGCTAATAAGATGTTTTCTTCGCTATGCATAATTAACTATATTCAATTTTTAAAGAAACTAAACTAATTCCAGAACAAAGAAATAATAAAAGAAAAAAGAAGGTTCAATGGCAACAAGTAGAAAGAAAGTGGAAATTCCGGGTTTGGGAAACCCCTAAACAGAATCAAAATGTTCGCTAGTACATAACCAACATAGCTAGTCAGTTATAGTCTGATTCAAGATGCATAATGGAGTGTTACTTGCGTATTTTAAGGAAATATTGCGTATATTTTCGGTTTTCGAATACCTTCAGAGCCATTCATTTTAAAAGGGATTGTTTTTAACGCTCTATTATTACTCTCGAATGGTACTATAACAACTTTATGGGATCAGAGCAAACTTGAACATATAATCAATTACTGACTGACTAATTCGCAAATTTTTTGGACTTGTTTCTACAATTGTTCGTTTTGTTTTAGTTAATAGCTATAATGTTATATAATATACCTATACATTAACATGTTTGATGCTATGTGGGTTCCAGTAGACCTAAAACCAATTTCTAAGTTTCAATTAAAACCTCTCGAGCTGTTTAGGCTCCATTTAGCCGCATTATAATAGCCTTGGGCAAAAACTTGAGGTTAGACTTTGCATTGGAAGATTTCATTAGACGATATGGGCTGGGGGACTACGGCAAGTGCAACTCGCAGCCCCCACAAAGTAGCCAATATTCTCGATTATGCAGTATTTACCATAAAAGTTGCCTATATTCTGATATTGGAATTAGATTCACAACTTCTAATAGGGGTGCTTTCCGATAATAATCAAATTCAGGCGCATTTAACTCTCAGGGTAGCTAGAATTCCAGGAGCAACATACAGGTGTTGTAAGTAATCATAAGCTCTGTTTACTAAAATAAAATGTCTGCGAGAAAATATTCGAAAAAATAAAAAGCTAACGAAATAAATTGGATATTTATAATAGTTCTTTCCGAAACCAGTAATATTTTGAGCGACAAGAGTTCTTAATAACTCAGTATTTTCTTCACGAACTTATGTTCGTTAAGAGACTATTGTCTATATTCCGGAAGAAATATCAGAAACGGTCTATTGTGCTGATTTTTGAAGAGATGGTAATTGGAGATAACGGGTTTCACAAGTAGAAAAATCATTTTAATTGTGTGAAAGGCAACTACTGACTTAAAATGAAAGGGTTACCGAGTTTAGTTTTGTTTGAGACTTTGCGAGGGTTCTGATAATATTATAAAATAACGAAAATTGAGTAAAGAAGATCAATTTTCCTTTTGCTTTGAAAAAATACTAATGTAGCTATGTAAATGATCTTTCGAAACCTAAATCTTCCATAAATTATAGATTCAAAACCTTAGATACTTTGGATAGTTTAAGCGGCTTTCTTTATAGATGAGATTATCTATAAGAAGTGTTTTGGAGTAGCTGACTAACTTCGAGCTAGACTTGCCGACTTCACGAATACATCAAAAATGCGTCTTCTTTGTTAGAAAAGGCGCTATGAGTACGGCGGACCAACAAATTCGGGGTTGTGCAAGAATAAAACTAAGAAAAAAATTAATAAATTAGCTTAAATACAAATATAGTTGGAATAAATTAGTTCAGCTAATGTTTTCAGAGTTAATATTAACCAGAAAGTCCTCTCATTAGAAAACAAGATTGTTCTTCCGAAAGACAAAAGACCTTCTTAATCTAGCAGATAACTAATTCGCTACCGACTTTAAAGAGCTTTTAGAACTAAAATATGGGGCCAGCCTTTTGTTATCTGGAAACATATATCTGACACAACTAAATGCAACTTAACCATTACTGAGAAACCAAAGCTATAGACAACCATTCTCATGATTCTGAAGTAGAACAAGATAAATATCAACTTTTAGTAGTTGCTCTGAACAACCCCCATGCTGGTCATGTTATTGGCCAATTTGAATTAGAGGTATTGAGCTTTACTCATAAAACAATCTCAACAGGATACATATGAGCAAAACCAGATGGTTATATAACTTACCGTGCAGGCAACGTTTACCTTCATATGAACTCTACTTAACCTTATCTAAACCATAAATAACTCTTGTCGAACTTGGCTAAAGTGGCGACTTTCGTGCCATTGGCTAATTGGTTTCATTAATGAGCCCGGAGGTAACGAGCCATCGAGCGGCGAAATTTAAACAAATTGGCAAAATTATTCACGGGACAAGATGGGTTTAAAATGCCACGACCGTAGAGGAAAAAATGTCAGAAAAGGGTAAGTTTATCCGCAATATGACTATTTAGTTGGTTTTTCTAGATTTTTAAGGTGAGAGCTCACTACGTCTCTAAAAAAACTGCAATTTTACTTAATAATGGAATACTGGAGTATTCGTTATCAATATATCAGCTTTAATTAATATTACTAGTTAACTAAACAATTTTCTGAAATCACTATTAAAAAATTACTGCATTGTTGTGTTCATAATTACAGAAGCCCATCACACTGCAAATTTTGCAAAATTTATGGAATTGGTTCAGTTCTAAGAGGTAGAATCATTGATCTTCATTTCAAGCGTTGGAAAACTCGTCATAACCATTAGCAAAGGCGTAATCGAACATTTATATACCACACACTTCACTGCGGCGTATCTCGGATGGGAATTACCATGCGGCGAGAGAGAGCGCGCTGTAAGAGAGAACGCAGAGACAGTGAATGAGAAACGAGTTGCAGTGATCTTTTTAAAGCAATTCTTCAAAAGGGTAGAGAGCGAATAATAAAAGAGCTAAAAAGGATTATATTTATCTTAATAGGACGCTTTTGCGAACAATATTTAAAAGATACTGATCCACTACAATGCTAACCAAAGAAACAAATACATTTCGAAGGTAACTATTAACTATTTATAGAAAACTATAAACTTATTCAATTTCTAATTCTTTTGGGTGGTATCCATGACAATATTTGAAAATTTTCATCAAATTATGTTCAAGTTAGCGATCAAGAATCAATTCTCCTGCTCCATGTTTCTGGAGTTCCCGAATATTTGATAAAATCATCAAAGAAGGTGGCAAAAGAAAACTTGTGGTTACTATTGCTTATTGGGATCGTTGTGAGTCCATCAGTCCGGATTGAATATCAATTACGCAAAATCTTTAGAGCTTCATAGACCGGCTCAGCGATAAATAATGTAACCGCGAGCTGCTGAATAATTCAAAAGCACCAAATTAGCATTGTTAACGAACCGAATTATTGAGAGCGAAAGAGTGACGCGTGTAAAGGGGTGTTTATAGTATTTTTATGTGGATGTTTCTCATTTGAAGTCAATTTAAGGATATCATAATAGAATTTTCTTTGTCGAAGGGAACTTGTATTATTTAAGCATGTTTCTAATTAACCGAACAGTTATTATATCCATAACACGATGGTACGCTGCCAACTGGTTATATTCAGAATCAGCAAGTTTAACCTAGTCAAGATAGAAAGAGGTACTTAAAGTATCGTAATCCAACAAGCTTAAACACATTAAATCTGGAAATGTGGTAGCTGCTGCTTCTCTTAGAAACATTGGAGATTAAGAACTGGTCCTCATAATAAAATACTGTAAAATTAGATGAAATGTAGTGTTTTACAACTTGTTATTCATCTTAGAAAGAAGTCAAAAAACTTTGGAATACACTGAGCAGCTTTGGAATTAGCTTAGAATCCTATCGTTAGAAACTAAGCCCCCATACCACGAGAATCAGTGCGAAGTGAAGCGGTAATCTTGCATATACCAAATGAACTCTCAATCGAGCTATTCTTTCAAAAATCCAACCTTATATGATAGATTCAACAGATTCCATACATTCAGAAATCATAACCAAACTCTTGCTGATTGACCAGTTTTAGAATGTTTATGAACTGCATTAAAAGAGAGCTAAGTTGTGTCCTATTGCAAGTTAGGTAATCCTAGATGTATACCAATTTATTCTATTTACATTGTGTTAGCGGGCGCAGTTCTGCGAAAAAGACGGAAAATTATTAATATCTACAAAAGGTTTATGCATTTCTGAGACCTAAGGCAAATGTAACTGACATGTTGATAGTTGAACCTTAAGACGCCAAACGAAGGAAACGGCGAAGATCAAACTTTATATAAATTAGCCGGTAGACCAAAAGTTAAGTACATTAGCAAAAACATAAAAATGAACCTGAAACCTATGTTTGTTCTGGTATTGTCAAAAAAGTAACGCCTAATCTTCTCAACCAATTTTCTTTATTATTTTTTTTTCTTTATTCTTTATTACCAAAGTTAATTCAAAAATTGGAACCAATGATTCTCAAGGCAATAAATACTTTCTTCGTGTGATTTCTACAAAATAATAAGCTCTGAGATATTCCCCCCACTTTTAAAGAATACTTTATGATAATGTGTGCATGGAACTCACAAAATTAGCGTTTTATATTGCAAACACTAAGCATCAACTCAGATTTATTTGAAAGATTATCCAAAGACAAAGTTCGGACAGAGAAAATATAATATGCAGAGTACTAAGAGTATTAACAAGGAAGTAGATTGCACCTTCGTGCCGGCTGACTCTAATCATGCAATTCTTAAAAAACTCATTTGCAATGAACGTGAAAATATAATTTGTGAATCCGAAAGGTGTAAGATCCAGACCAATTTATTAAATTATCAAGTTTTGAAGTGATCTATTGGGCTGCGTTTAGGTTGATCATCAATGAGGTGAACCTGGTGTACAGTAATCCGAGCAGCGTTTAGGGCAAAGTAGAACGGTGCGTCTTGAAAATCTAGTAATCAGACCCTCTAGCGGCCGGGCCAGGCCCAATATATGGGTAAAAAAGCAATCAAAATATATTCAATGTACTTTATGGTAGTGGACGAACTAAAAGCTAGGCTATGGCAAAAAACAACATCTAGAAATTAGTACTTCCTACATATATCGATTAGTAGTGCTTCCTAGATAATAATAATTTTTTTGAAGTAAAATTTATTTTATTTATTGATTTTTACCTACTTTTTGAACTTTTTGAATCAGGCCCGCCCGGGCGGGCCCGGGACCAGGTTGGATGGTCTGCTAGTAATCGGTCCAACTTGTTATTGTGAACTTTGTTTCTTATCGAATATTTACTAAATTTTAGGAGATTGTGCTTCTTTTATAGTAACAATTCTCAAAATATTACAAACCACAAATTAATGACAACAAAAATCTTCTTTCTTCTATTATAATTAATCATAATTTGGTTCTATAACTATGTTTTCCACAAATTCTTCAGAACTAAGAAGGCGTAATCCTGAAAATCCAGGTTTATTCAGGGATTTTCTCCTTGCAACACGGGATATACATAGAGGCTATGTGAAAAAGCAAGGGACAAGTCAACAGTAGGCGATTGTAATTTAACATATCAAATATCAAGGAAGTAATTTATAGAAAGTACTTATTGAGAAGATCAAAAATGGGGGTTCTAAGTTTTGTAAAATACGGTTGCTAGAATGTTTTTAGATAACTGTTGCCTTAAAAAGTTCATGGGAGACCTGTCAGTAGAATCTTCCATAAGAAATGAAATATTCGATGCTGGAAATAAATAAAATTATTTCGCAAATAAGTTCAATTAACTACTCGTGATAAGAAGTTTTTTTCTATATGAAACGGAAGGTATAAAAAACTACATAAATGAACTACAGCAAAAAGATATAGGTCAATGCGAAATTCGAAGGCGCTTTTTGCAAAATACCCAGAAATAGTCCAGTTCATAAAGTTAACATATTCGAGCGGGAAACGGCAAATTCAAATTTCCGCACCAGGAAGCTGTTTTCTATTAAATTTGTAGCGCGCCGGATTCAAAAGTTATTGTGGGCCACGTTTGTTCATTGTGTATTCTGCTGCGCGACTAGATAAAATTAAAAATATTGGAAGGCCAAGTCTGTCAGCCGAGGCCTAAAGAATAAAAAATATCAGAAACTTTTAAATTCGATGTTCTACAATTTAGAAATTATACATAGTTCAGTGGATTTTTTCGTGGAACTTTTAAGAATTCGTTACTAGACAAAAATTTGTTTTTGTAATACCGCTGTTGAAACCTAACTCTTTTATTGAACTATACAATAGTGTATCCGGTATTAGAAAATAATTGTTATACAGAAACACGACTGGCCGTAATCAAGGTTTTCCAATCTCCATAAGAATGAAAGTGAGAATACTCGGTATAGTTCTATATTCATACATTCTTTTATATGATTCATCCGTAGACAACAAAAGCTCTAGACTTCCTTAACTAATATATGAAAGAGGCGTCTTGAAAACAAAGAAGACGCTCATCCTATACTTGTGAATGGAAAATAATGAATCTTAAAGTTGGAATGGTGGAATTTCATAATTACTTGGAAACATTCACAAGAGTTACGGTAAACATAGACTAACTATAATCGAAGTGTTAGTCTGAAAGTTATTCTAAAAAAGATGTTGACTACTATTGAAGAAGTAATCCTCGTCGACATCCTTATCGAGTTTCCTAATGTCTAAGCTTTTATTTTACAACAAAATAGTTAGCTCTCCGGTATAGCTCATTACAAAACCGAAAACGATAACACTTTAAATGTATTATTATTGTGAAATGTTTACAACAAGACGACATACTCTTTGAATATCATCTAGAAAAGTATTAACTGAAACTGTCAGTATGCGTTTGTAAGCTTATGTCCGGAGCATCAACTATTGGTATAGTTATGTATTGAAATCGTGAAAACAGTTAATTAAAATGTATAAAAAATAATAAACAATCCTACAAGGCCACGCACTGCTAATTTAAAATTCTATGTTTCATGTTCTTGGTTAATTATCCGAAAGATGGACTCTCAACACGAACATAAAAGTCTCAAGGAGGCGACCTCACAAAGAGATAATTCATTTTAGTGTCGTTGCACCTTATTCACATCTAAAGATATGGGCGAGTGAATATATTATAATACAATGTAATTTTGATTAATATGCTAGCTTTGATTCTTTGACATGGCGTGAAAAAATAAACACAAAATACCAAATAAAATTTGTGGTAGGAGAATATTAATCTTCAGAATTTATAAAGTGTTATGTTTTAAATTCATGTATGAGGTTATAAGTATACAGTCGGTTTACTGCAAAGATCTAACGTACTCCCATATAAGTAACTAGTTGTTCAGAATCTACTTGACAAAACCGGGTTGCGTGGCTTAATTTATTTCAATTCAAAACGACGTTGTTCAAAATGAGGTTGTAAAAATCAATTATAATCTTTTCAAGCAATAGAACAAACTCTCCCTCGAGTAAAACTCGGACTTCAAAAAGCCTACCTACAGGTTTTTGTCCATAAAAACTAACACTTAAGATATAAGCACGACATATGTTACTATGATAAAAGGTTATAATACAATCTTAGCTCTTAATATTAGTTTCTAAATAGATATTTCCGGCATTAAGAGATTCGTTAACCAAGTGCAATTAATGAGTGATCGCTAGAGATTATTTTAGGAAAAATAGATTAGCCAAACTCTTACTTCTATGAAATATATACAGATAATATCTTCTAGAATATTAAAATAAAGTTAGACCACACAAGCTGATTATTGTTCCTTTTAATCAAATATTTATTATTGTGTTTTATTCAGCAATTTATAGTCAGCAAATATTTCGATTCAAATGCAAAAAAAATGGAAAGACAATTTTGAACAATTGTGGAATCCCTTAGGTTGACTATTAAAAGTTGAGATGACGCTTCGCTATGGGGCGCGTTCTTCCTTGAATAACTGAATTAGAGCAGACAAATTATCTTTCGATCGCAGCACAAAACTAGCTACAACAGCGACGATGTGCATGCTAATAAACAACCAATAAAACTATACTCTACTTTAAGGAAAACTTGTTAGATGATCTTTTCTTTGTAAGAGACAGACTAGTAATCGGTATTGTAATTCTTTTGGTATACTATATTTAACTTAGAAGTCTTATAGTTATAACTTCGGAAACTTAAAACTGTTAATAGATTAATACCGAATCCTAATATAAGCTTTGTTCTCTTAAGTTCAGTTATAATTGAAAACTTGTCAAAGTTTTATCAGTAAAGTAAACCTTAGGTATGAACCAGACGACTACGGCGACTGTGTCGCCGTTCCGGGAAGATCCATAGTGAACCTTTCCCACTTTTTAATCGTTACATGGCAAAATGGCAAGTGATTAGAGGGAAAAAAAATCTTCCGGGTGCCTAGCCAAATATTTTTGTTGTAGTTTTTGCTGTAAATTTTTGTTTTGTATGACGGGACGCGCGTGAGTTGTTAATTTATTAATTGTCCCTATGTTTTCCAAAAGTTTAAGTAGAATATTCTACTAATAGTTTCAAAATATACAAAGTACCGTACAGATATCACGCTTTTAATTGAATATTTCCATTTGAAAGTTAACTACTTTAAAAAGGTTGGAAAACAGGTTATTGAGACTGAAAACGTTTAATATTTCAATCAGTTTTTGCAAATAAACAATATTCTAAATCATGTAA
>JAQGAV010000563.1:0-30650 GCA_034691345.1 Phasmarhabditis papillosa
GTTTCAGGAACACTTACACGAATTCTTTCATCTAAAGGAAATCCTGTCGGATCAGTTAAGAGACTCGGGACATCCTGCTACACTTATGGTAATGATGTATCCCAGTCTACAATATCTACCTTATTGTAAAGCATTTATGGAAAAGTATGTTTGTCCTAAGAAACATGCATTGGATACTATTTATCAAAATATTCACCTAAATCAGTCCACTTTTTCATAAAAATTATCCCTCTGCGGGCCGACTTTCCAAATTTTCGGCCCTGTCCCAGGCCGGCAGGACCGGCCCGTGAAATTTTCAGCCCTGTTATTTACCTAAGAAGGCCTGTATTTTCTGTTACACACTTTTCAAAGTCAATGTGACTTTGGATGAAATATGAATTTAGGTAATTTTATCCGTGTTTAAAAAAGTGTTTATTTTCCTGTATCACCCGTACTACAATGAAAGTAGATTTCTTCGAGTCAGGGCTTCGGCCATCATTCAGAGATCTTCTGAGCAGAGACGGCTCCTTTCTAACATTCAATCTTCGGGGGCACGAAACATGGGAGAAATAAGCTGCTGGTTTCCCAAATCTGCTGCAGCTACGGGGAGTCGAGACCACAACGTCAGATCCTCACGGATTCAGAGACCGCTGCTCTAACCACTAAACTAAAGCACCCGCATCCGTAAATATGATATTGATATAGTAGATATACATTTTCAGACCAATCAGCTACAGAGATTCTTTCTTCACCTTTTTCTCTAAGAACATGAACGAACATTTGAAGAATGTGGGTTTATTATTTTAGTTTAATACCATTTTTATAACATTTTATTTTACAATGATTTACAATTGATGAACTGAATACCTACCCAACATAGCTCTTTTAATTAGTAACTTTATATTAAGTATAACACTTTGTGATATTTATAATGCTTAATTAAACTATTATATAACATTATTTAGATTGACTATGAATCCGATGAGGTTACTGATTTTGTGGATGCATTCTTGAAGGAACGCAAACAACGTGAAAGCGACGGAGATACTGAAACCTATAGGTAGACCGAACATCAAATTGACAGACTGAGGAAAGCTCCTTATTCAAAACACTAGATAATTGAAAATAAAACCTAAAATATTTTACAAACTGAATTCAGATCTATCTAACAATTATCTCTTTTAGCATAGTTCAACTGCAAAACGTGTGTTTGGATATTTGGTTTGCTGGAGTAGAGACTTCCGCTAACACTCTATCATGGGGAATTGTATACATTTTGAATCACCCAGAAGTACAGGTTCGTATTGCAAACGTTAATATTTTTGAAACGCTAATAAAGAAACTTATAAAAATAATAAACTTTTCGTGATTGAAAAAGGTGTTCAAAAATAAATTTATTTTACTGAATAACTCGCAAGTTTCTTCGGCGCAGGGTTTCGGCCTCTCATTCGGAATCTTCTGACCAAAGACGGCTATTTTAAAAACTAATTTAAAAAAAGAATCATGTTTCATTTCAGAAGAAGCTCCACACTGAACTAACTAGTGAAATTGGTTCTCCTCGATGAATCACGATGGCCGACCAGAATAATTTACACTATACTCATGCAGTCGTGGCGGTTAGTTTGCCCGTCATCTTCAATTTTGAATATTACTTGAAAACGTCAGTGTATATCACCATCTTGTTCAAAACACTTCAATGTTTTCAGAAATCTACCCGGAAAAAAAATCAATAATATTTAGGAAACACAACGCCTCGCCAATCTGTTGACGCTAGGCCAGTTCCACCGAACAAATAAGGATGTTGTTGTGAATGGACATAAGGTAAGACAATTTGAGTTAAACCATTTACGCTATTGTACTGCACTATTTCAAAAGTAAAACCAACAAATTACCATTTTAAATAAATTTTTTTGAATCCTTGTACCAGTTGCCGCTAAGATCAGTTTGGTTGCCTGACCGGAGTTCCGGAGGGAACCAGCTGGTTCGATAAGTCTTTCGCCCCTATACTCAAGTCTAGTTGATTCCCGAGCTTTCCAAAAAACCGGGCCCAGTGTACCGGCCCGTTCAGCTAATTAAGTAGCGGTTTTACCGTCCAGTCTCAACTAAAATGAGGGTTAATACTAAAAAATGCCTCAATTTTCAGATTAGCAAAGGAACCGGCATAGTGGCTCAGATCTCATCCGTTCTATTTGATGAAAAGGTATAGTCTCCAGATTTCGCAAAGCAAATCAACTTTGAAACCTTCAGATTTTCCCAGAACCTCATTCATTCAAGCCGGAGCGCTTCCTGGATCAAAATGGAAAATACAAAAAGGTGACTGATCAAAAGAGCTAGCAATAATCTGCAAATTTCTTTAGATCGAAGAGTTCATCCCTTTCTCAATCGGAAAAAGACAGTGTCCGGGCGAAGGCCTAGCTAAAATGGAGGTGTTTCTGTTCATGGCTAACTTATTCAATCAGTTTGAAGTAAGTCATTGTTAACATCAAATTTATTCTTTATGCCAATACCCGAATCCTTCAAATCTCGCGTCGAGCGGTCAGAAATTTTCCCTCTTTGTACTCAAACTACCAATTCGACTTTCGAAAGTAATTGTTAAACTACCTCATAATGGGAATCGCTTGCGAACGAACCTCTCAACGAAAGACTCTGTGCATCCCTAGAAGGATGGGCACCGGTATCGCTTCCGAGTCGAACATTAGCAGCCATAAAGTGTGATTCGGTACCGACTCCACCCACCGGTGCGCATCAGCCTAGCGAGTAAAGCCGCCTACCATTACGCTAATAAATTTCAAAGTAATAAAGTAACTCGTCAACCAAAATTTATTCTGATACTTTTCAGCTTTCTTACATCGATCAACCTCCTTCGATGGTGAAGAAGTTTGGGAGAACAGTGCAATCACTGCCGTATACTATAAAAGTAAAAACTAGGAACCATTAGCTAGTTTTATAAATCATTATGATTATATATGTCTTTGTATTAAGCAAAGAACAATAATAATTTAATAGTATGTTATTGTGTTTAACTAATAATAAAACATACTGTGATTTGTATACTTAATGGAATAGTCAACAGAGAGTTTGCGACCCCAGTAATCGTCTAGATCGTTAGGCGTTAAAGTTATTTAATATATTTAGTTACTGTAATCGCACATGTCAGATACGATCTGTAGATTTCTTCAGCGTGGGGCTTAGCCCATTTATTCCGGAATCTTCTGACCAGAAATGGCTCCTTTCTAACATTCAGTCTTCTGGTGCACGAAACATGGTATAAATAAGCTGCGGATTTTCCAAGACTTCTGCAGCTACGGCTAATAAGATATGCGTTAATAAACGAAAATATTTGATAGTTTTGGCAGCTGCTAAGAAGGTGTTGCTCCAAGAAAGCCAGGTTCTGTTTAGCAATAGTAAACTGCAGCTATTTTATGTCTTTTAGGAGGCTTTGTAATGATCTTAATAGCACGTTGCTTATAAATGTAATATTTTTATACAGGTTAGAAAGGTTTGGCTGAACGGAATCTGTCCTATATATCTTTTTTTTCCAAGAAAATGAATTTTAAATCCCATTAGTTTCTAAAAATATGTTTGTATAGAACGCTATCGGACAGGTTTCAGAACAAACTATAGCTATAAAAGTCATAGATTATTTCAGAATAAGTGATGATCTTATTTTATAAACATTCCAAAAACAAGACAAAAACGCGCTTGGAGCCTACGCAATAAGTCCAAGTTCAGATCATTTTTCTATCTTTTTCTGCTGAAAATGACAAATTCAAAGAGACGTATCTACGCAAGCAAAATAACAGTTCAGCCATCAATTCATAAAATATCACGTATGGGATAGAACAGGTCATTTCGTTGCTAAACTAGAAAGAACTTGAAAAAAACGATCTTTGCAAACTGCGGAACCTACCTTTTGAAGAAATATTGATAGTTGAAACGTTTTAGAAAGTTTTCAAAAGTGTTTACTTTCCTGTAGCGCTCTTATAGTAATATTATTTTCATTTTCCAGGCCATTCACTGAAGAATCTTTTGAGCAAAGGCGGATCCTTTCTAGATATATGTTTTCTCGTGCACCAAATTTGGGATACATAAGATGCTGGTTTCCCAAGCCTTCTGCACCTACGCGGAGTCGAACCCACAGCCTCATATCTTCGCGGTTTAGACACCGCTGTCATTTTGTTAAATTCTCATTTTAGGCAGGTCCGGAATTTCGGCCCATGACCCGTTATTATTTCCATTTTGCTTAACAATTGAGTATAGAGTGAAGATATTAACTAAAGAAAAAGTTTCTTGATATAGCGAAACTTCGAATCAACGTTCATAGTACTGTATCATCCGCAGAGTTCTCGTACTATGTATGCTAGTCATCATCTACAATTCCTAATAGCAGTATGTTAGAGCTGGGAATTTCACGGACCGGAACCTATTTATTGGGAGGCCGGACCAAAATGGTGAAAAACGGGCCACCAGCCTTTTCGCAGCCCTGGCGTATGTGGTGTTGTTTACGGCGTCACCAGATCGAACACACCACTGCGCACGAGATCCAGCTGGCGGAAGACTTCGCTTATTACGACCGGGTTTGCAACTTATGGAACTATTTTCCAAGCTTTTGTTGTTTTCTTTGACTGTTTCTAACCCTTTTTAAGTTTTAATTGCACGCGCGTACTTGCAAAGTACAATGTTGAACGGAGAGTACCTGCCAGATGCTGGCGCGCTGGTTGCAAAAGGGGCTCAGACGAGCATTGAATTCTGTACACTATATCATTACTCTTGGCGCTTACTATAACAGTGACAGGTATAAAGCTCCGGTAACAAGTCTAATTACCAGAATGGCTATTCCTTTTTGAGGTTCTTTTCAAACCATCTGATACAAACCTAGGCCATTCGTTCACAATCAAAAAATCTCATTTCATACTTTGGTGTCATTTTGCTTTGTTTTCTGAACTTTTTCAGTTCTCTAATTTGATCGCGAACGCAACACTTGCAAAAAGTGTTCACTTCCAAAAGTGATGCGATGTAATAGTTCTTACAGAGACTGTCCCAGATTGGAGATTTACTACTTTCTAAAAAGTCAAAGTTACAAAAATATTTCATTCATTTATATATAACACCGCCCCTATGCAGAATACTACGCTTGAAACCTAGTCAACTCTCAATATGTCGATACAAGTCTTATTCTAGTTGGTTCATTTTCGATAACTCTAATACGTAAGCTTATGCAGATAATGAGAATCTTTCAAATAAAATTAATACTATTAATAACTTAATTGGGTATCTTTTTATAGTTTTAGTTGACTTTCGGTCTATGCCCCAGACGCTTTTTGTGTAATATATTGATAACAAAGCGGTCAACAACCAGACAATCGCAACATAACACTTATTATAATTAGGAAAAAGTAGCGTACTGCTATGATTATTTACTTTTTATTTTGGTATTTGTATTTTTCATACTATTTTGAGTTGTTGCATTAGTTTTAGAAACAGTTTTTCTTGTTAATCATTGAATGTTCAAAAATGCTTGAAAAACATGATAGATCACCTAAATTGGTTGTCATTGTGATAAGAACGTTTGGTCAAGAACTTATCATTTATACTATTTTCAAGCTTTGTTTGACTTGCCAATCAATTTATAATGCACATTAACCCATCTTACGAGCATATACATTTTGTGTTACTGTAGCAATCATGGACACGAAGAATTTGTATAATTTGCCTAGCTTCAATGAAGTTTTGGTCTTAACACCTTTTTCATCATTATTAGCAACCTTCCTTGTACTTCAGAAAGCTAATATCTTAAAATGTTTCATCTTAGGTTACAACTATTAGAATCAGTCTACCGAGACCTCTTAACGGAAGACCCCGCTCATCACTTGAGAAGGCCTAGTTCACCGTTAACTCAATCTATAACGCGAAATAACAAAAGTCCGTAATGCAGGTCCACGACCTTTTTGCACTTGTTACGTTGAAAACTATGGTTTTGCTTTCATAATTTACTTTTACCAATTCCCAATATCATATTACAAACTCAATTAGATTACTTACAAGTCTTACAGAATCAATATGTCATCATTCTCTAAATTTTGCTATCATTTTGTCCAATTTGTTTACCATCTACAGTAGTTTATCATACTTTATGTCCTACAGTCTATGTTATTCTCGTTGCTGCCGCCCGCGTGACCCGTAGGTTGCGGTTTTTATCCCCATGGTATCATTTAGTTGGTCTTTTGACTTTTATGCAACAGCAAAGAAACACTAAAGCGATTTTAGCAGAAGGGGCTTCTCTAGTAAAATGATGTATTTATAGTGGAAATAGGTTTGTGGATTAGTCGGCAGCGTTGTAAAATAAGTCGGAATGTAGGAAAATGAATTGAATTGGTTTTGACCAGCATACTTTAAGTCTCATAGTGTACCGGTAAAGCCAAAATCAATCAGATATCTTAAACCAGGCCCGGGCTGTTGCCGCTGATGTTTTCTCAGGGCCCAGGCGGGCCGGTTGAGAGGACTGCAAACAAGCGTTGCAGAATTTTGCCCCCACTCTCGTTAAGTTTCATAGTATAAGACATAAAACCGGATACGTTGGACATCTTTCCTTCAGCAAATCCAATTAAAACCATTAGTTCAATAGTTCATGACAATGTCTATTTCTGCAGAAAAATTATGTTATCTTATGAAAAGGTATAAGAATTCTTTCAAAGAAGGAACTTGCTGTATCGAAGGTCTCTTTTACAACGACTGCATTTTTCATTAAGTACACTATTGAAGAAAACGGTACCCTAAAAGGTCAATTTATTAAAAACAGTCTTTTGATTACACAAATATTGCACTTGTTGCTAAATTTGCTATAAAAATCAATGGTCACCACGTTTTCTTGAATACTAATGAGCAGTTTCAGCACAATCTGTCCTGTTTTACTTTTTGCATAGCGCGTGCTTCACAATATATAAATATATTCGTCATTTCTAATATTTCAATCAACAAACCTTTTAATTTCATATTCTTAATATAACTCATCATCAGAGTATTCAAATTGTCTACGAAGCGCCCATTTTTCTCATTTTGTGAGGGTTTGAACTCGTCTGATTAATCGACAAATATAGTGTTTAACCTGCTGTTTAACAGCATGCCGATGTGTCCTCCGTTGTTTACAAGAAGGGCTTCGGGGGTTCAGTTCCGATCACGTTCTTTTGGACCGCGAAATCGTGATATTTTATGCACTTTATCCGGGCAGGCGATCAAATGATGTTGCGCGTAGCGAACATACCTGCACTATAGGTTGCATTGCAATGTGGTTGCAGAAATCTAGTTTGTTACAGATATAGGAATATTTGATATTTTATTTACTTGAAAAGTTTAGAATCTTTTAAATCAATTAAAGAATAGTTTAGGAAATCCAATATCCTTAAAACACCGTGTTACTCTCCTCAGTTTATAATAAGCATAGTCTGTTTCAATACCTAGACCGTTTGCGCCGGCCTTATTCCATGCGCGTAGTTGCATAATTTGCATTCTAAAAGTTCTAAAGTAGGCAATTCAGAATTTTTTGAAGGCAAAATTTTGTATCATGCGCATGGAGTAGGCTGGCCCGACGCTGTCTATTTTTTCATATAATTTTTATAACCTTTAAGTCTAGCCAGTACAACTTGAACTATTCATCAGCTAATAAGTTTAATAAAAGTTTCACCATTTTGTTCAAGGTCAAATAAACTGTTATCACATATTAGTAGTGTAGTTGAATTACAAACCTAGTTTATTGCACATTTGGAATTCCGTTGTTGATATTAGTTGAATATCAATATCTCTGTATCATAAATGACACTTCAAACACAATAATTGAACGCGAAATATCATAATTCGTCAGTTTTGTAATAACAATTTTGTTAAACTTTGTTTTCTATCATTCTACACTGACAAAGTACAAGATTCGGCCATATACTTATTCTGAAATCATTGTTCACCTCAAAATACTAATTTACTAAAATACTAAAAGAAAAACTTTTTTGACCGTAGTAAAGGCCGGGTCGATCAGTTTAAGTTGGCAGTAAATGTACAAACATTGTTTTTAAAGTTTAGATTATTTCCGTATTACATTCTTTTTAAAAACCTCAGTGAATCTTGGGATTTCGGTGGATATTTGTTCACCAAACCCCCAAGTAACAAAATCAAATTATGCTAATTTTGAGGTTTTGCTAAAAAAGTGTTTATTTTCCTGTATCACTCATATCACAATGACCGTAGATTTCTTCAAGGCAGAGCTTCGGCCATTCATTCTGGAATCTTCCGATCGGAGACTGCTCATTTCTATCGTTCTATGAACGGGTGCACGAAACATGGGATAAGGCATCTGCTGGTTACCCAAGCCTTCTGCAGCTACAGGGAGTCGAACCCACTTTGAGGCTGTGGGCTTGACGTTTTGCTAATACTGAAACTATTTTGCTTATTGCAAAGTTGCAAAGTATTAAGGAAACTATTACAGAATGAAACCAGTTTTAAGAGAACAAAGAACAAAATCTTCTCTTCTGTAATGTTATCATTTTGATTATATGATCTTGTAGATGATCAAGATCAAATAGATCTCCGCTTAAAAGGAATGAACCCATTCTAGGTGCAGTCAGCATGAGAGAGAAATGATGTTGAAGTTGCTTGCAACATACGTTAATTTAAAGACTAACAATTTACGTTAGTTTTTTATTTATAATTTACAAAATCCAAACGTATAGTCTACGGACAACATGTAGTTTAAAGGTCTATTTTTTATAAGTCGAGCGCACAATTATATCAGTTGCTTCTATACAATTTCTTTCGATTTCCGCGCTCCTTCTAAATTCTACAGTACACCTCTGCAAACGATTCATCCATCGACTATATTGAAATGTTTCTCAACTGTAGTCTATATCAATAATTAGGTTTACCGGCGCAATATTCTGGATAGAAGAGGTGTTAGTGTAAAATGAATGGAAAATCGCTGGAGTAGTATCTTTTACTTCAAAAATGAGATCTAGCCGCACTAGAAGACATGAGTTGCCGTGAATCTATAAAATCGACCACTGAATCGTATTTCCGTAACTTTTAGTGCAATTGTACTCTATTGTACAGTTTTACAGAAGATTCTATTAATTTGGTTGATAATAACATTAGTTTTCAAGTATACTCGTAGTTCTACAAAGTTCTTTAATGATAATGAAATGTCATCTTTGGTTATGGTAACTACCATCGGAGAAGGTCGATTAATTTATAATAATGATCTTGCGGATTTTACTACCCCTTTTACCATTTACTACCCCCACAAATACTATTTGGGCGTTCCAATAGATTCAAATTATAACAACTTTTTTGTAATTATTTTCTTGATGTAGTCCATAACAAAAAGAAGACTGCAGTGCGCGGTGTAGTGTAAGGTTTGGAAAATCGCTCGTTCTGTGGTAAAATTGGAAAACCTTTATATGGTCTGAAGCGCAATTTTTAGTTTGTGGTCAGAAAAATATTATTGTACTAGTTTTATTTTGTATCAGGTCCAGAAAAAGACAAAAACGCAATTGCGGAAGCCCACCTATACCACCGCGCGCTGCGGACTATTGTTTTTTATAGACTATAGACCTATTGATTTCTTTTTTTTCCCGCAACTTCTCTTTATATATATCTTGCATATTTTTATTTATTGATCTAAATTACAGATGCTACAAATAATCCTAGCCTTAATCGTCATATTTATTATTTATCATTTTTATTGGAAACGGAAGAATTTCCCACCAGGTAGGTCGAACGGGTGGCTAAACCATAACTGAACTAAATGTCCATTTCTTACGTTAGAACGTTTATTTTCCTGTATCACACGAGTCGCAATACTAGTACATTTCGACTAGGTAGGGTTCCAGCCATTCATTCCGGAATCTTTAGAGCGAGGTCGGTTCCTTTCTATCATTTAGTCTTTGGGTGCACGAAATATGGGATAAGTATGCGGCTAGTATCCAAAGCCCTTCTGTGCTGTGGGTATCCTCGCTGTTTCTGAGACCGCTGTTATAACCACTAGGCTGAAGCACGTCTCGACCTTACGTTCAAAGATACTTCTGCCCTCGTACAATTAAGAAAAAATTTCAGCTTTTGTAGTTGGTGTTAAATACTGTGAATCGTTGTAGGACCACTTCCTCTGCCTATTCTCGGTAATTTATATACAATGATGAAGAATGAACCCGGCTATGATGCATTTATTCAGTGGAGAAGGCAATATGGGCCTGTCTATACGTATTGGTTAGGTAAGAAACACTTCAATTCTATAAAGATATAACTCTATTTTGAACTATAAAATACAGTTTATATAGTCGGCGGAATTATTGCTTGCAGCTAAAGGTCAAATAAATTATAATTAGAGCAGAGATTTGCTCCAATTGCTCTGATAACATCTAATAAATTTGCAGTTCGTACAGTAACCCCTTACAAGCGATTAGTCAGCCGACTATATAAAGATGTCGGATACTTCAAATTTCATATAGTAGATATGGGCGTTTTCCCCGATGAAACAGTGAACACCGCTCAGCCAAACTCGGTGCGCAGCCGGCGCTGGAACATAACGTTCGGACCCAAATGATCTCTTCACCGAACGAGCCGAGTCACGGATCTCTACGATATAACAATAAGATTGTCGAGATTGTATTTATAGTTTTTGTATTTAGGTTCAATCCCAGTAGTTGGCATATGTGACTACCAAACACTAAAAGATACATTTGTAAGAGATGGAGAAGCTTATATGGATAAGTTTAATAATGAAGAAATGACTAATTTATATAGAGGTAAGCCATAGTTCGAGAATAACTTTCAATTTTTTGGAGCCGTTTTGCTCAATTGCTTTGAATATTATCAAATAAAAAGAGACAATTATATTTACAATATAATTGTGAAAAAAACAAAAGATGACTATCAGTGGCATGCGTGAACACTATTAAACCCCGGTGCCTTTTTAGTAAAAAGCACCCCCTCCCGGGGGGTAAAAAATTCAGTCCCGAACCCCTCCTTTCAAAAACCCACTGTTGCTTGCTTTCTAAAAACGTTTATAACTTATTAACTTCAGGAGGATTCCTCGGAGTCATTGACACAAATGGAGACTTCTGGAAGGAGCACAGAAGATTCGCACTACTCCAATTTAAAGAAATGGGATTAGGACAGAATCTAATGGAACAGAGGGTTAGTATAGACAGACTATAGTTGAACTGAAAAGTAAAGAGACGGTGTTATAGTCAGATATTTTTAATACTGCACCTGTTGGCATTCTATGCGCGGGGTACCAGCAGATTGCAAACGTGCTTTCGCTCTGCCTTACTCAGACAGAATATTGCAACACTCCTGCTTATTAACACGGCTTTATTACTTTTGAATCCGACTATACTAAATTGAACGCACAAAAACAGATTGAAAACAAACTATAGTAATTCCTACCACCGTTGCCACTTATGTTAGTTTGCCGTTTGTAGTTCTTATTGCTCAAATGTTCTTTGTTTTCAGGTACTTCACGAGGTAGAATGTCTGACAAAAACTCTTCGCAATAGAATTAATGAAGACGTTAACATAACTGAAATTATGGATGTTGCTGTAGGATCCGTGATTAACCAACTACTATTTGGCTACAGATTTGACGAGGTTAGGAAACAAACTGAAAATAACTTGTGTTGTAAATTTTGACTTCAAAAGTTCTCTCGCCCGAAGAGATGGAAAGCATTTTCCAACAAATTTGAGGGCAAATTTTACAACACCGCGCTCCGTATGAGGCCGGCGCTATTTAGTTTAGGTTTTGAAACAAACTATTAGTGTTTTAGGACAAACTAGATGACTTCCTCTTCCTAAAAAAGCTAATGTCGGATCAAATGAAGACTGTTGCACACCCAATTGCATTGTTATTGGTAATGTACCCTAAGATTAAGATCCTTCCATACTTTAACAAACTTATGAAAAAGTAAGAAAACCAACTCAGAACAAAACTTTTGGAATATTTCAGAATCATTGGCTACCGAGACTCTTTCCACTCGTTCTTTGACAGGCAGATTTCTGAGCATGAGAAACATGTGAGTTTACATTATAATTAAGACCCTAGGTTCTTAAAAACAAATTTTATTTACCAGTAATCACATTCAAATACAATTAGAGTTGAGTTTCACATTGGTTTACTTGAGAGTTAGCCGATTTGGGCTCGAACGGTGCGTATGGTCGCGGAGTCGATCCGAGCTTGGTCCAAACGGTGCCCAATTATAGACAGGCTCGGTACCCTTTAAGCATACCGAACCCATCTCTATTAAAAAGCTACCCTAGTTTGGTAGCATTTTATATATTCCTTAACAGGTTGACTATGACTCGACCATAACTACAGATTATGTGAATGCTTACTTGAGAGAAAAACGGAAGCGAGAAGCTGAAGGAGATGACAAAACTTATAAGTAAGAAAAGAACGGACCGGCCCGGTTGGGCCCGCAAAAACTGAACTCCTTGTAAGAAGGCTAGGTTTGCAATTGAGTAAACTGATTATGATATGCTTTTAACATCTCTTTTGCTGATGACGAATCGGAAAATCTGGAGTGTCCCTCAGATTTAAAAATATAAAACTTGCTAGTTTTATATGTTCAGTATGATGCAACTTAAAAACATGTGTTTCGACCTGTGGATCGCAGGAATGGAAACAACTTCGAATACCCTGTCATGGCAGGCTGTTTATATACTCAATCACCCAAGTGTACAGGTAAAAATTCAAGGGTTGCAACCGACCGATCGCGACAGGTCGGTGTCCGTCGGTTGTTTTTGAAAAACCGGTCGCGACCGGTGGATTTTACCCAGCCTTGCAAAAATTGATTGAGATTTAAGCTTTTGAACTTGGACTTGGATAACTTCAAAAACTAGAAAACCTTAAAAATAGAACTTCATTAACAACTCAAATGGAGATTTACTTACATAGTTGTTTGTTATCTTAAGCTATTCTGATAATGATTGATATTATCGATTTCATTCTTTTCTAAAGATTAGTTGACATTTTCATAAATAACTTTCAGGAAAAAATCCATGTTGAGCTGGATTCCGTAATCGGTTCCTCAAGAACGATAACGATGGCTGACAAGAATAATCTTATCTATCTTCAAGCAGTTATTAATGTAAGTGGGACGATGCTTGAGTATGCCTTTTAGTTCATTTTCATTTTGAATTAGACCAACACCTTTTTTGGCCAGATTTACTTGTTTTTGTGACTTGAACGTTTTATTCAATTACGAATTCAATACAATAGATCGTGCATGCTAGAACCGATGGCCCAATCTCATTCATGCGTTTACTCTAGACTCTGAGTGATGCATGGCCAACGATAACTAAAAATGAAACCGAATTATGCAGAAAAGTGTCTGCACAGCGCAAATAATAGAGAAACCTGTGATAAAGCAATACTGAAAATAAATTGATTATTATTATTATTATTATGATTATTATTACTAGGCAAAATCACTATATTTTAGGAAACCCAGCGTCTCTCGAATCTTCTGCCACAAAACTTGCTGCACATGACAACCAGGGATGTGTGTATAAACGGCCTCAAGGTACGCTTGAAATATCATCCAAAACTATTTTCCAAAGAAAGAGTTGTTATTCAAGAGTATTCAAGAAGCTGTGTCTTCTGCGTATATTTATGAGAAAGTTTCGTATTTAGCAAGGGAAGAAGGACAAGAGTTACGAAATGATTTGAGTAATTCGGCTATACAAGAAAACCAGTCTCATCATATAGTTTTAAGTTGTAGCTCAAAACCTATACTTCTTGTGAGTCATATAGTAAGATCCAAGAGAAATAATGGAGTGTTAAAAAATAATCTCGCCGAAAATGGCTATGAAAGTTTTCAAAATAAAAAATATACGCAAAGTTGCTTAAAAGAAGCAAGTAACACTCCATTAGTCTTCTTGAATCAGATTATATTAAATTGACATGTTTTAGGTCCCCAAGGGCACGCCCATCGCCGCCCAAATATCGGCAGTTCTCTACGACGAAACAGTGTTCCCGGAACCTTATTCATTCAAACCGGAACGATTCCTGGACGAAAATGGAAAACTAAAAAAGGTTATTATTGTAAACCATAAAAATTTCATAAGTAATAAGAATAATGAAACTAGACTCTATTACACAAATCTTACAACATAATTTACTTTTAGGTCGACGAACTAATCCCATTCTCAATTGGAAAACGACAGTGTTTGGGTGAAGGAATCGCAAAAATGGAACTATTTTTGTTCACAGCAAACTTTTATAATAGATTTAGAGTTAGTTTATAGTCAAACTATTCAAATTATATATATGTTTAAGATTTTACCGGCTGGAGACACACCACCATCAATGAAAAAACATTTTGGAACCACAGTACAGCCTTCTAGCTACAGAATTAGGATAGAAGAACGTTAAATAAATATTAAAATAGAATAAATGACAAACATAAATATTATTTGCTACGTATAGTTGTTCTCAAATGCAAATTATATTTATTATTCTCGAGTTTGGCACTCCTTGGCACCAATGGCAAGAGAAAAGTAGGTGGATCTACTACAACCACGGCTCGCCGCGCCCAAAGACAACGGGACAAAGCAAATTCAAATAGTGAAATCTTGATGCTCATGCCCTGGCTTATTTTGATAAACAATTCTGTTAATGTATATATCATTGGAAAGGACATATCTCTATGCGACTGAGTGAGTTTTTTCGAGGTATTTGGTTAAAGCTTTCCAGAGAAAAATGAACTTCAATTTCAAAATGAGAGCACAATACTTTAAACCCACAATCTCCGTTGGCAATGTTATCCGACCAGAGCAGCCTAGAGTTGGGCAGCTCGACCTGAAAAATACGAGCACCAGGTTGAAATCCGGGGTTGAGCTCTCCGAAACCCGAAAACCCGTTTTTGCTCCAAAGCCGTTTCAACCCGAAACCGGTTGCGTTAAACGGGTCAAAACGCCCAACTTTAGTATGCACACCGCTCACTTATTCCACATACTTGATCTGAGCCAAAAGGCCGCAAAGCGATACTGAACAAAATTCGTGTCCAATAGACACTCCCGACTGCAGCGTACATTGGTTAGCTCGCCATTTCAACAAAATAGCCCTATTTTCACTATATTTTTACCAAATAAACTCAACTTTTGCCCATACATCTAATTATACTATAGTCCTATAGTCCGCCACCAGTGGCTGCAAACCGCGGCTACACAACCTATAAACTCATTAAATACACATAATGTAACAAAATCACCAATACATTTGACTAAAACAGTAGTAAATCTAGTTTTTCAAAACAAATTCACCCCAAGCCTAACTCCCAGACCTTTCCGTCTGAAGGCGCAAAAAACCTCCAATAACTTGGGATTTTTAACGAAAATCACGTCTAAATTTCACTTCTGGCCACTCTCACTATAACCCACCTTATATGGCTTACGTTTCGTCAAACTTCTTAATTATCCAAACCATCAAACTAACAATAACAATTTCTTTTAAAACTAAGCAGAATTGAAACAATTCTTTTTCTTTATTCTAAACTATTACTTATATTCTTATAAGGGTGTTTCGTAAGCATTTCACTAGGTTATAATCGTTATGCGATTTGTTTCTATATAATATTTTTCAGCATTTACAAACACAGCAACCCATCTAGCTTGTTTGTAGTGTTTATCGGAAAGCATCTTAGTGCAACAAAACGATTTGAGACTATGAATTCTTGGCGAACTTCCAGAATATAGTCAATCATGTAAGTAGCAATACAATATTTATTGATTATATAAAATAATTTACATTGTTAGACTACTCTTTCTTCCCATCTACAAGTAAAATCTTCTGGATGCACGGCATTTCCGAATTGTTTCTTCATTGAAGGCGGTGAAGAACCCGATGAAAGAAACTGCAAGCTATTTAAAGTAAAAAATGTATTTAAAATTCAAATAAGGAAGTGAACTACAATACATGATAGATGGGCCGCTGGGCTTGCTCAAACAAGGCGCACCAGTGCGGGCCGAAATAGGCTCAGCACCGACACCGCCCAGCTTGTGAGCTGCCCATCTCTGCAATACATTATAAATATATTTAAAAAAAGAAGTTACCTCTTGATTATAATCAGGGACGCTTGAACTTGTAGTTTAGGAAAACAATTTACACCTATGTTTTAAGGCATTTCATATGACTGTTACAATTATTGAAGTTTTGGAATCAATAGACAATTTTTTCCTAATTAAGTGGGTCGCAACACATTTTGAAGCTACCGGTTCAAACGAAGGAGTACAGCATTGAATTATATGATTAGGTAAACCCACTGTGCGTACTAAAACCATGCATCGTACTCGATTTGGGCGCCAGCGCAGAAAATATTATGTCTGCTGCGCTGCGAGCTGTCTGATTGAGCCGTTTTTATCTCATAGGCTAGCTATAAGCGATTTGCCCGTGCAATCATTCGCAATTTTTTCCACCGGTCAGACCAACATATTGTCAGCGCCAAGAGTAATGATGGAGTGTAAGGAAATCAACGCTCGTGTTAGCTTCTTTTGCAAGCACCACGCCAGCATCTGGCAGCTACTCTCAGTACAATATTGGAATTTGCAAGTACGCGTGGGCAATTTGCCTGCAGGTGAGGTGTTAAAAATCCCAAAAATACGCAAGTGACACTCCATTATTACTCTCGGTGCCCTACTATACATACGGAGCTTTTTCTCTAGTTTTATACGCCCCATAAAAGACCTAACTTCATAATAAATATGTGTCTTATATATATGTATATACTATATATATATATATCACCTTAAATCTATTGAAAATATTAGCCATAAACAGAAACAGTTCCATTTTGGCGAGTCCTTCTCCAGGACATTGTCGTTTTCCAATTGAGAATGGTATTAGTTCCTCGACCTAAAGGAAGTTGGTCAATCTTCATTTAAAACTGTTCTAACCTTCTTGAGACTACCACTTTCATCTAGGAATCTTTCTGGTTTGAATGAATACGGTTCGGGGAAGATCTATAGAATCATATTTTTATACTTTTAATACTAATCCCTTACGTTTTCGTCGTAAAGAACGCTGGAGATTTGTGCTACAACTCCTGTACCTTTCTTGATCTGAAACAATGATTTTTTTTTATTGATTAAAAGAGCTTTGGATTTTGAATTTGGGAAACGGATTGGTTCTCGATGTAAAACTTTTCATTTGCTAGTCAGATTCAGGAGTAATGCCGCGGTGAATCTGTGTATTTTGTCTTTTCTAGCACCGCGCATGCTGGAATACTACTCGCGCGGAATCTGCATATTGCAATTTAGGCTATGGTTTCCATGTCTCAGATGATACTTTAGGTTTTTGTCATCGTAACATTAGCCTTAAGCCGGAATTAATCTGGAATTCGAATCCAACTCTACTAATAGATGTAACATTAGACCTTTTCAGTTTGCAAACCTTCTCATTATTCCATAGTTTTGTTATACGAACAAATCAATTTGTAATAATGCTGATTTCTGCTTGAAATTAATTTTCTACTCACTGGATACCCATTTATGACAACATCCTTTGTGGTTTGGTGGAACAAATTCTGTGGTAAAAGATTTGTGAGTCGTTGGATCTCCTAAAAAAGTACTTCTTTTGTTTTTCGCGGAAAGGGCCGGAAGGGGCCCACCAGTTTTTAATTGCCAATTCAGAAGAAGCACAACGTTATCTATATACTTTTAACAGAGACATACAGTTTCTGCAAATAATTTAAATTTATAACACAAGATTAATATACATAATGATTGCAGCTTACACAAATTGTGGCTCCAATATAAGGCAATTCCGTTCTATCACTCATTGTTACCAAACGGCTGGAGCCAATCACTTGACTTAGTTCAGCATGCATTTTATCCTAAAATTACAAGAGTAAACGGTAGCAACTTTCATCAAAGTAAAAAAAATAAGCCTAGAGTTGTTCACTCCTTACGCAGTATGCCTTGAAACGGATATCTGTTCATGGAAATCTATTCAGGGGCATACGGTCTCTGGATAGCAGAGTTTGGCGTTTCAACCCGTTTGCAAAACAGGCTGAAACGTGATGGTTTGAATAACAAAAGGGAGGAATTTCGTATAAAGCCCATTTTCTGGCAGTATGTAGCACTACCATTTACATATCACAAGCATAAAAAGTATCCCGATTGGTTTAGAAAGAGATAAATTATTCAAAAATGCACGTTTTCAACCCGTAAACGGGTTTGAAAAGTGCATTTTCGAATAACCGAGGTTGTAGAGGACCAATCCGGATAATTTTTGTATATATGATATATATATATTAGTGCTATGCTGTGCCAAAAAATGGGCTTTATACGACATCGCTCTCGTTTGTTATTCAAAGCAAACCGTTTCAGCCCGTTTTGCAAACGGGTTGAAACGCCCAACTCTACTGGATAAAGCTAGCTAGGTGAATTTCGAGATGGGGCTCGTTGAATCGTGCTGAGTCCCCCAACTCTACTGCCCAGCGGCGCCCAACTCTACTGGATAAAGCTAGCTAGGTGAATTTCGAGATGGGGCTCGTTGAAACGTGCTGAGACGCCCAACTCTGCTGCCCAGCGGCGCCAAAAAACTACTTATTGAAATGAGGGTTCTATTGTTGATTACCTGAACTTCTGGATGATTCAGTATATAGACTACTCCCCATGTCATAGAATTTGTTATAGTTTCAAGACCGGCAATCCATAGATCCAAACACATGTTTTGTAGTTGAATCATACTGGAAGAATCAAATGGAGAAGATTATACCGGAGGTGTACTTTTGAATAATAGTCTCCTAATCCACCGAGATTCTCAAAGGCTCCGCCCCCCCCCCCTCCTCATCAGCCTACTTAACTCAGGTTTTGGGCACGCGAAACAGAATCTTGAAAGGAGGCCTTCTCTACTCAGTAGATTCCAAAACAAATGGGCGAAACTTTGACTCGCAGAACTCTGTTATCCTTGCGATATGAGTGTTTTAAGAAGTAAAATACATTATAAGCCTCGAATATCTTCGTACTTTGGCAAATATTCTGTAATCAGATACAGTATCCTTACCTAAAAGTTTCAAAATCTCCTTCTTGTTCACGGCGTCTCTTTTCCTTTAAATAACCATCCACGTAATCCGTGACTTCATCCGACTCATAATCCACCTGAAGGATTTGTGATTGCAACATTTTTCTTACAATAATATTGATAGTATTGCTATATTGTTAGAAAAATTAACTAAATTGTGATTAGTTTTAAAAACTTACTAATTTTTCGTGTTCTTCAATCTGCTTTGAATAGAAGCCGAAGAATTTGTCACGATATTCCAGGACCCTGCAAAAAAGAGCGTTTAGTCCTTTTCTAATTAGAAATGAAGTATTATTATTATTTGTGAATATTTAAGAAAGATGTATCATCGATATGAACACAATGTATTTAAAATTATAGTAAGCAACTTTTTTTTATGTTTTTGTTTTTTGACCTACATTTGCATGAATTTGTTCAAGTAAGGTAGACACTGAAGTTTTGGGAATAGAAATATTAAGAATACAATGGGATGATTAGTCTTCTTTACTTGGTCATTCATCAGACTTTTCATGTAAAGAAACTCTTTGAGGTGCTCCTGAAAATAGGATAAGATAGTTTTTATAAACAGGATAAACGAAATTTTCTTTATCCTTAAGATTTTCCGAGAAGGCCTAGGAGCTTATTGTTAGTTGGTTGGATTAAGATTGAAAAGAACCAACAAGACTACACATATTTTGGACGGACCCTATCCAAGATCAATCACTTTGAACCCTACCAGTGTTCCCGATCATCTTTTCCAAATGTATTTGTCCGGTCATTCAGTTTCTAGAAGTTTTCTTTAAAATGTTCATTTACTTAACTTTTGGGTTAACATCTGACCGTGCCGAAGACAAAATATATGTTGGCCCGTCCTGTTTGAGTGGTCTATAACTAACCTCATCAAATCTGTATCCGAACAGAAGCTGATTTACAATAGATCCGACCGCAGTATCAATCAGAGGACAGATATCGACGTCCTGTCCGATCTTAGACTTTAAAACTTCAATAAACTCTTCGGCTTCGATCAGAACCTATAGGAAGAGATGTAATGTGTTCTGATTCAAGAGTAATATGAAATTGTAAAGGATTAGAGGTTAGTCTCAACCTTTTGCCAATTACATGGGATTCATACCGTAGAACCGGAAAAAATTGCACTTGTAATTAGTGTAATTTATCATGCGCGGTGTTAAAAATCCATGAAGTACGCAAGAAATATTCCATTATTACTCTTCAATCAGACTATACTAGCACAATGTAAATTGAAGGTAATTGAATGATGTCACGATTAATGACGCAAAAGGTCTCAACACTACTTGAACAATAAGAATAACAATAAATTATAGTGTATATCAACGATTAAATGAATATGTTGAACAATGTACCTTTTGTTCCATAATGTTCTTTCCGAGACCTAAATCCCTCAATATGTGAAGGGTAAAGCGCCGGTGCTCACGCCAGAAGTCACCGTTTGTATCCAGAACTCCATAGAATCCACCTGTAATGCATTAGTTTCATATTTCTTGAATCTTTCTGTACTTAACAGGATGCCCAGATATTCCCCCAAGTGAAAAGACTTGTTATCCTGCAGTGATACTTGAGCCTCTTTTAAACGTGGGCATTCCGCGTCGTGCCGTGCCGAAAATAACAATATGCAGCGACAAATGTTCTCACCCGCGGCCGGACCCAGCGAGTGTGTGTTCTCGGCCATTATAAGAGTCCTCTAACCTTGGGAGTTTAAAATGCAGTTTGTACCATAGATTTTCCCGCTCAAACTACTTTTCGATCTGAACTAAATCAATAATCTTCGAATTTTCTATCTATCTCTCTCCTCCTCCGATATCCGAATCTAAAGGTCGGCATTTTAGTAAAATGTACTAACCTCTATATAGCTTCATCAACTCTTCAAATCTCCATTTATCCACATAAGCGTCTCCATCTTTTACAAAAGTTTCTTTCATTAGGTTATAATCAGCAATTGTTACTATTGGAGTAGTGCCTAAATATATAGTTTTTTTAAAACAAATATTAATCTTAGAACACAACTTAGAACAAAAAGAACAAATATCAAAAACGGAACTATTTTGAAGACGATTGTGAAACTTTTCATTACAGAGGAGTACTTTTTTTGACGTTATTATTTTCGCCAGTTCTGTTTACTGGAAATTAAGAGATATAGTCAGCGCCGAGAGTAATAATGGAGCGTTACTTGCGTATTTTCAGGATTTTTAACACTGCACCTGCAGGCAAATTGCACGCGCGTACTTGCAAAGTACAATATTGAACGGAGAGTAGGCACCAGATGCTTGCGCGGTGCTCGCAAAAGGCGCTCAGATGAGCGTTGAATTATTTACACTCCATCATTACTCTTGGCCCTGACTATAGTAGGACTACTATTACAGAAGTAAAGTAGCTTGATAATTCAATATTCTGAACTCTTGTTCTTATATGTTGTTTTAAATAAAATTTTATAGGTTAGTTAGGGGCAGTTCAATTAAAAACATATTTTCTTTTCGAATTGTCACTCACCTAACCAATAAGTATAAACAGGTCCATACTGCTTCTTCCAATTGATGAAAGCATCATAACCGGGTGAAAACTTCTTTAGAGTATGCATATTACCTATTAGTGGTAACGGCATGGGACCTAAAATATATAATATATAAAATTAGATTAAAAATATAATGTTATTTATATATATTTGAAATAGTGCTCACCTGGCGGAAGACCCCTTCGTTTCCAGTAAAACTGATAAACAATAAATATGACCAACAGAGTAACAACTATGTAGATCATTCTTGATAAATGTTAGATTAATCAAACTATGTAAACATAATAAAAGTAGCGAACATATGAAAGAAAGCATTCCAATTGAACCCCATCGTATCAGAATAGCCTCCCAAGAGCTTCTATGATTTTAGTAACCCATTCTCGATTCGAATAGGCTTAAAGTCGGCGGCCAAGGCTTATGCAAGGGTATACGGTACGAACTGCAAATGTTGTTGTAGCGCGGCCGAGCAAAAGCGAACAAAACTGCGGTGTAGTAAATGATGTAATGTACAGCACCATATCCAACTTATTTTTCCGAAACAATTAATTACATTGGTGAATATAACTATCTTGCTCCCTTTAAATTGAGCATTCAGACCTTATAATTGCATAACGTTTGCCCGGCGACTATATTGGAAGGGGACAATAGTGGACGGACGGATCACATGCTTAGGGTTATACAGGTTATACGGTCGGACTATAAAGATAAAAGCATATATTTGCAAAGGAGCTCGGATATCTAAGGACAATAGAGCAAAATCGAATTTCTGGAATGTTCCACATGTGAAAAAAGTGTCAAGTCATCAAGAATAAAGATAAAACTACAATATTTATATTAAAGTCTAAAACATTACACTTGTTATATTTTGTGATCGATTGTGCTGTTTAAAAGAAACAAGTGTTTAGCCAACACATGTTGCCATGTAATTTCGATAAGAGAAAAATCAAAAGCAATCGAGCTTTTGAAAAGAAAGCTTTTAAAGCACTGATAAGAAGGCTATTAACATAGAACAAAAAAAAATAACAAGAATCTTTTTCAAATCGCTTATTGTTAGATTGTTGCATTCTTCAAAGTTTCAACTTTGGCAAATCCTCGTAACCCCTTCGTTCTCCTCAGAAATTATTAACTTAAAAACTTAAAGTCTAAAACTGAATCAATTATTATATAGATCATATAACATATTATTATAAGCAAACTAAAAGTCTCATTATAATAAAAGTAACGTTGCTTAAAGAAGCTGCGGTCATGTGAGTAACCCCCCGTCGATTACATGATCTTTGCGTTTAGCGTCCAAGGCCGAAAAAGTAAACAATGAAACGGAAAGATCAGTTTTTATTGCTTTTCTTATAGGTGTTTACATAGTTATATTCTTGAAAACTTTATTGCAAACTCTACGAGAACAAATTACTTAAACTATACAAGCAAAAATACTTATTTTTCCTTTAGGAGCCTGTCACCTATAAATACAAACTGCACTTGTAGTCTAGCTCTATATCCATCCCATGTTTTCGTGCGCCCGAAGACCGTCTCTTTTTTTCGTAATAAACGGCCGAAGCCCTGTCTAGAAGAAAACCACTATTATTGTGATACCAGTAATACAGGAAATGAAATACTTTTAAATACTTGTGGTCTAGCTCTCGAAGCAAACAATGGCATAAGTAAGTGTTTCCTGGAGCCGTTCATTCCATAAGATTCTTAGCTCACACGGTTCACGTATGGCTTGAAAGCTTTTGAACGACGGTTGGTAACTTAGATCATAGATTCCCAAGCCTTACCCAGCTACGGGGAGTCGAACCGACAGCCTCAGATACTCGCGGATTCAGAGAACGCTTCTCTAACCACTATAATCACCGTTAAGAACAATTTATATATTAATTTTTATTATTCATTGTGATTTTGATATCGATCCTCAAATCTGCATTTGTATGGTTCTGGATTCATTTGTTGTTTGAAGGATTTCTTCATTGAAGGAGGCGCCTCGCCGGCTGAGGATATCTAAAATCAGAAATACAGTTTTATAAACATATGTTCTCTAGTTTTAATAAAATCTTAAATTAATAATAAGCTTTTTCTTTTTAGTACTCATTATAATAACAATAAGTTTCGTGCGCACGCAAACTGCATGTTAGAAAGGAGCCGTCTCTGTTCAGAAGATTCCGGAATGAATGGCCAACACCCTGGCTCGATGGCATCTACTATTAGTATACGAGTTATACAAGAAAGTAAACACTTTAGACTTTAAAATACCTTGAATCTATTGAACAAATTTGCCAACGTCAAAAATAGTTCCATTTTTGCGAGTCCTTCGCCCAGACATTGTCGTTTACCGAGTGAAAATGGTAGCAATTCTTCAACCTAAATAGAAACTCTGCGAATGATCTTTTATACTATATTTTTAAATGAATTTCATTTCCTACTTTTTATATTATTTACACAACTTGTAAATACTAATTACTAACCTTTTTAAGTTTTCCATTTTCATCGATGAATCGCTCAGGTTTGAATGAATAGGGTTCGGGGAAGATCTGAACACATGATTTATGAAAAACTTACAATTCAAATCCAAATTTCGATCTTTAAAAGTGACCAAATCATCTTGTCAAAAAAACTTTTTATAGAAGGGATAATATAGTTTCTATCAAGAGTTAGATTTCCAGCGCGGTACCTTGGATAGGGGCGGTGTTAGTTTGAAATGAATGTATTTTTGAAGAAATGATACCCAATTCACCGATTTCTCATTTATTTTATATAACATCGTAGCATCCCAGGATATTGTGTTGGAAATATTATTCTTTATAGAAACTACAAGGGATTTCGAAAGACCTAACCTCTTCATTATACATCACTGTAGAGATCTGAGCAAGTACACCGGTTCCTTTTTTGATCTGAAAACAATTATATAAAAAATGGTTAGTGAAAGTGGTTAGAAGCCTTGTTTCATAATCTAGAGGTCGATTATCGTTCGATATATTTCGATTAAAGTGAAAAGTAAATGATCCTTATTAACTTTGTAAGCATTATAAACATTATAGTTTGTTCTATAGTCAGCGCCAATAGTAATGATGGAGTGTAAAGAATTCTACGCTCGTCTCAGCCCCTTTTGCGAGCACCGCGCCAGCATCTGGCGGCTACTCTCCGTTCAATATTGTAATTTGCAAGTACGCGCGTGCAATTTGCTTGCAGGTGCGGTGTTCAAAATCCTAAAAATACGCAAGTGACACTCCATTATTACTCTTGGCGTTGACTATACAAACCTTAAATCCGTTTAGTTGAACATCCCTTGTAGTTGAACGGGCTACATTTATAGGCAGCAGGTTGGCAAGACGCTGTACTTCCTGAAAAACGATGTTTGAGAAAGAGCGGAAGATCATAACTAGGTATAATATAACATAATGTATGATGCGCAGTTAACTATTCATTTTTACGATTTCGAGGTTTCCATGACCCCGAGGTTTATTTTCAGTTGCTTTTCGACCCGGGCCCGGCCTTTAGAATTTCCGGCCCTGGTTGCAATGACCGTTTCGTTAACAATCACTTACATTAACAACTGCTGATATGTAAACTAGTTCAGTTTTATCGGCCATAGTCACAAGACGAGATGAACCAATAACGCGAGACATTTCCAGATGGATTTTATCCTAAGTAAATAGTTTATATTGTAAACAACATTTTAATTGTAATAATTCAATTGTTGTGTCTGTAGGTTACCTGAACTTCTGGATGATTCAGTACATACGCAATTCCCCAATTGAGGGTAGCTGAAGTTGTTTCCAGTCCGGCTAACCACATGTCCAAACACATGTTAACTAATTGTATTGTGCTAAATTAACATAATTATATTTTAATTTTATTCAACTTTAAGCTACGTCTATATAAATCATGGTTATTATAGTGATGTATAGTTTCTTTAACAACCTATACTGCATCGCGCCAATCTCGCTCATTGCGCTGTCTTGTAAAATTTGCTTTCAAAAAATTGACAATCGTGCAATTCAGAACCACGTAACGAGAAATTCCGGCGCATTGTAGTCTAGGCTTTCAAACAGCCTTTAAACAACTGCTTCAATATAAGATGTGTTATCAATAACTCATTCTTATAACAATATAAGTTATTAAAATAGGTTATCAATAACTGTCTTTGCTAGATCTGCTCACCTAAATGTCTCCATATCTCCTTCAGCTTCTCTTTTCATTTGCTCCTTTAGGTATCCATCAACATAATCCAAAACTTCATCAGAGTCGAAATTGATCTAAAATTTAACTACTCATAAAATAAGCTACAAGTTCCATCCCATACAATAAGATGAACTTCAAAAGAAAAATTAAGAAACACTCAGTGGCCGCAATGGACCGGGTAAAAGTATTTACAAAAATATTGCCTGTGTAGTTTATAAATTAAGTGTAAATGCTAAAATTCCAACTGATTGCGAAAAAGTTTAGAATGTATCAACTATATCAAGAAACTTTAGTTTCCCATTAGTATTGAAATTATTATTAACTTTAACTTATTAGCCAACTATGTTTATAAATTCCCATAGATTAAAAAAACCACTTGCCTCCTTCCTATGTTCATCAATTTGTTTCATAAAGAAGCCCTCAAACTCTTTTCGAAAGTTCATAACTCTGACAAATATATAGTTGCTAGTAAAATTCACTATATGTATACAATAGTATATCAATACAGTAGAGTTGGGCGTTTGGGCTCGTTTTCGAAAAACGAGATTTAAATTTTTTTATTTCCAAGCTTATAACTTTTGAAATAGTGCTCAGACCAGGCTGAAAGTTTCTGACAATATAGAACATGTATCAGTACATATAATATCGACAAATTAGCTTGATTAACCTGTAGAATGTTAGTTATTCACTAAAGCTCGAATAAACTTGAGCTCGTTTTTAAAAACGAGATTTTTCGAGCTTTAGTGAATGACTAACGTTCTAATGGAAGAATCCGGCTAATTTTTGGATATTATATGTATTAATACCTGTTGTTATTGTCCGAAAGTTCAGCATAATCTGAACTCTGTAAGAACAGTTATCCACTAAAGCTCGAAAATGCTCGTTTTGTATCAATAAATATATTACTTACGTTTTTATAATTCCTCTAAAATACGGTAGTTTCCTTAATTTTGGATATATCACTACAAATATAGTCAAGGGTGAATTGACCTTTTTATTTTGGTCGTCGATAAGGGCCATCAGATGGCGAAATTCGTGCTCGCGATTCTGCAAAAAAGGACTATTAATAATCAAACAACGAAAAAGTAAGGCAGGTTTGTTTTAGTGACCATTTGTAAAGTTGTGGTTACTTGTTTTAACGAAATATGCTTTCTAAACCAGATATATGACCTTATTTAAAGAACCCACTATAGATTTAACTCGACAAGGCCCCACTCTCAAAGAAGTCGCAGACCCTCAGTTCCGTAGACTGCATATAGAGCCATGTTCTACTGTATGCTAGCCATGCGAATATGACTGGGGCGCAATATTCGCGGCCTAGTCCTACATGAGGTCCGTCTGTAGACTATAATTCTCTACATTCAATAAAATGCATATCTGCTATCTCCACAAAACAACTACGCCTTTAATGAAAGACATAAAATATTTCATTTTTAACTAACCTCATCAAACCTGTATCCGAACATTAGCTGATTCATTATTGAGCCAACAGCAAGCTTCAAGATTGGTAACATTACTATATCTTCGGATAATTTATCCTTTAACGTCTTAGTGACTGTCTCCATTTCGATGAATATCTGAATAGGCTAGTCACACATCCTAATATAGAGTTACAGTACCCTTTGTTCCATAAGATTCTTGCCTAGACCCATATCTCGGAGTTGATGAAGGGCGAAACGACGGTGCTCGCGCCAAAAGTCCCCGTCAGTCTCAATTACACCGTAGTTACCACCTAGAAGACAGAAAATGACTTTTTCAACTAAATATCTTTTTTCTACAGCTAAAAGGGGTGTTTTACACTTAAACAATGTATCTTTATCCTGAATTGCTTTAAAAAAAACCGAAATTCGAAGTGTTCTAATCTTTGGAATCTTTCATTGAAATACAGCCAGCAAGAGTTGGGCTGAAAAAATTCAGGAGCATCACTGGTTTTGTTTTGGATTGCAGAAATTAGGAATGTCGAGAACATAAAAATGAAGACGATTGTAACATGTTTAGTTAGAAATAGTTCTGTATTTGACTATTCTAATCAGAGGTGTTAAACTGGCCTGGTCTGGTCTCGCCGGGTCAGGAAAGAATTGGGCACAGACCGGACCAGACCAGGCCAACTTTACATCTCTGGTTCTAATCCCTGACAGTCCCCGGTTATTTAACCGATTTTGAATACTAAAAATGTCTTACCTTTATAAAATTGACTAAATTCCTTGAATTTAAATCTATCTGTGTACGAGTCTCCATCTTTTATGAATGCATCCTTCATAGTCTGGAAATCACCAATAGTCACAAATGGCATTGAACCTAAGAAAAACGTATATTTCTGGGGATCTAAACAAACGCTATTTAAATCAATAGCAGGCAGGAGATAATTATCAAGGGTGGGACTTTGACGGGATATGCTATTGAATTTTTTGCAAAAAAAAAATGTTAACTGGGAAGCCGAGAAAAGTTTAGGCTGAAAATTAGAAGCGAAAAAATTCAGTAGCATAGCAAACAGTGCATATATTATGTGGCCCAATTATAAACCTGAAATATTAAGCTACGATCTCAATGTCATTTTTCTATCCGCAAGATTGCACTAAAACAGTCAAAGTTGGCAAATATGGCGCTCTATGTTGAAAACCTGGACCACTGTGAATCCACAGTCCTTTACGTCTTATGTCCACCTCCGCGCGCTGTGAGTGGTATTATGGAGTAAAAAGCACATGTCTTTTGCGTCTCATCACTTTTCAAGTCTACTATACATACCTAGCTAAAATGTATAAACAGGTCCATATTGTTTGCTCCATAGGTTAAAAGCTTCATAACCAGGATCATGTTTCATCAAAGTAAGGCCATTTCCAACAAAGGGAAGAGGTAGTGGACCTAAATACTAACACAATTCAAAACATAAATGTTTGGTTGTAGTTTGGAAGTATTTCGCAAGTTCTCTCCTTTTCTGGTTTATACAAGGGTAAATAGTAAGAGATATGGTAAGCAATATAACTAAATGTAGGTTCCAAACTAAAGTAAAACGGGTTTTGATTCCTAAATCTTCTAAATAACCAAAAACAAAAAATCCACGCCACCCAATGTCTTTCCAAAAGTAGAAGTTTGGTTAACATACCTGGTGGCAAATGCCTTCGTTTCCAATAAAAGTGGTAAAATAAGAAGATGACCAGTAGAGCTATTAGAATTTGAAGCATATCTGAAGCAAAATAGTTAAGAACAAAACATATAAAAGAATAAGCGGTTCTTGTAAAGAATAGTTCCGAGAAAAAGTTATTTTCTCACTCTTTGGGTTGTATTGGCCATAAATCATCCAACTTTAAACCTTTTCAATATTTAAAAAATGATTTAGAAAGAGCAGGTTCGGGGCTACATTTTCCTTTTTTAATAATTTAAAAATGTTCAAGTTTTTATAAGTTTAACATTAAACCAACTAACTAGTCTTTTTTCATAAGTGTAGTTGAATTGTTCTATTTTCTATAGAATAGCCTGAACATTTTTGAACTATTAAAGAAAGTGAATGTAGCCCAAAATCTGCTCTTATTAAATCTTTCTTTAAATCTTAAACTTATGTTGAATGAGTTATAGCCAAATTAACACAGAAAAGTGGAAAAATATAATTCTCTTGGAACTATTCGTTACAAGTACCGGACAAGCTATTTCAAAATGATTAGTTGTCCAGGAACAATTACAAAACAGAAAGGAGTGACAGTTATACTTTATATAGTTTGTAATTTTAATTGAAAATGGACTTTCACAAACCAGAACAGTTCAGGGCAATCTATTTTAAACTGAAAATTTTGTAATTGCTTGCAAACTAGTATCGTTTTTGACGGTATTATTATTAAGGAGTGGCGTTTAAAAAGCTACAGTAATCTCTCAGAAAAACTATCTGATATGACAAATCCTCTTGACCAATCAACAATACAAACTTCTTATAAAACCATACGTATAACTGCTTCGTGAACGTTTTTATAGATAAAGAGGTCAGTATTCAATAAAAATAGATCAAAAGGGTATAAGTAAAGTATATTGAAGGTATTGAGGGTGAAGTAAAAACGAGAAATGAAATATTTCAAAAAGTCTTCCGACTAAATAGTGTATGTAGTTTCAATGTTTAACAAACCTTCCCCTTTATTTATAATTTCTCTCGCGATGTCGCGGTCAAAAACCGCCTTGCCGCGGCCATTTCAGCGATAAAACACGTCGCGCAAAACACAATGTTTAACAAAGTTGAAATGTTGTCAAATAATAACATCATGCACGGAATTTGACGCTATTTTAAAGATAAATGGATGGAAAAAGGGTATTTGGTCTATAAATAATGCTAAAAGCCTTATATTTGAAGTTTGAGACATCATAGGGTTCCTGTGACCGTATTCAACAACGTCCCGTCACGGGATCTACCCTTCCCGGGAACAAAATCGTTCCTGCGGGAACGATCCCGCGTTTTCAAAATGCAGTTTCCGGAAATGTCTCTATTGCAACGACTGGGTGACGGGAGAGATTGTTGATTCCCTCCCACTGGTTAAAGGATCACTGGTTCCTGAAATACACGGCGAAAAAACCCGGCTAAGGATACCAATGCATAGCTGTCCCTGGAAGTTTATATCTATTGAATAACTCTTTTGAACAAAGATGAAGTTCTGAAATTCTAACCATAGATTTAACTAATGTGCTACCTGAAACCATTATATAGCACTTTTCTATCCAAGTAGTAATGTTATTGACTCATTCTCTGCCGACAGCGGATTTGTTTAGCCAAATCTAATTATCTCTTGTTCGACTGTCTTGATGACATACCTGTTACGGGCCGGCCCGGCCCGCAGACCCAGATTTTCAAGGCCCGGCCCGGCCCGGCCCGCACTTTTCCCGCACCTTTTCTATTACTAACATTTTATAATTTGCAAAACTAATGTCCTC